>JAXDDX010000078.1:2102500-2361995 GCA_034670405.1 Hoplostethus atlanticus | reverse complement strand
GATAGGGGGGGGGGCGGGGTTCCACGCAAAGATCGCTGCTGCAGTTTGAGGCAAAAATACATAAAACCCCCCCTCGCAAAAATTGGGTCTGACAAAAAAGGGAAATTCCCCCCCCCCCCCCCCCCCCCCCAAAAATAGTTTTCACCGAAAAAGACAAACCTTTTAAATTTTTTTCCCATTTCCAAAATTTTGGGGAAATCCAAATTGTTATTAATCGGGGGATTTAAATTTGGGGATTTTGGCAAATTTCCCACAAGAAAAAAATGGGTTTCCTTTGGGGTTGTGGCAAGTTTTTCCCGGGACCCGGCTTTTCCCGAAAAGACCTACCGCCCCACTAAATTGAGGGGGTTTCCTAAGGTCAACTGGTGAATATCGGGGATAGGGATGGGTAAAAATTCACCTTTTTCATTATCTCAGGATTGATTTTAATTCCATATTCCAATTAAGGGCTTTACGCTTCCTAAATGAAAATCTCAAAAAAATTTAACCCAAATTTAATTTTTACCCCAAAAATTATATCCTTCCCCCCCCTTAAAATTGCATTTTTTTCAGATTTCCCCAAACCTTTTGGGTTATGGATTTTGTTAAAAAATTCAAAATTTCTTGGAAATTTTCCCCCCAGATCCCCCTTCCCCGGGGAAAGTATGAAAAATTAACAACTTTTGTAAAAATTTTAAATTAAAATTTTGTTTGGAATTTGTTTAATCAAAAAGGGGTTTTTTTATTAATATAGTGTTTATTTTTTTCCCTTAAAAAAAATTATTCTTTTATTTTATAATTTTTTTAAATAATTTTTAAGAAATATTTTTTGTGTTATTTAATTGATTATAAAAAGGGTTTTTAAAAACCTTATTAGGGGTTATTATTATTCATTTTTTAAAATTGGTTGAACTTTTAAAAATTTTGAATAAAAGAAATTATTTTAAAAAATTATTTTTATAATATTTGCTTAAAATTGTTAAATTTCTAAATTTTTTTTATTTGTTATTATTACTTTTTTTTTTTGATTATTTTTTTAATATTTTTCCGTAATATTTTTAAAATTTTTTAAAATTTTTAAAAATTTTTTTTAAATTATCTTTCAAAATTTTTGTTTTAGTTTTTACCCA
Organism: Hoplostethus atlanticus; assembly: GCA_034670405.1. Taxonomy (NCBI): domain Eukaryota; kingdom Metazoa; phylum Chordata; class Actinopteri; order Trachichthyiformes; family Trachichthyidae; genus Hoplostethus; species Hoplostethus atlanticus. The sequence goes on along the minus strand of JAXDDX010000078.1, from coordinate 2,360,886 downwards.
TTTTTTCTTTTTTAGAGTTTTTTTTGGGGGAAACTTTGAAAAAAAATTTATTTTTTTAATAGTTTTAATATTTTACTGTCTTAAAATTTTTTTTAAATTTTCAATTTACAGATACTACAAAACATTGCCATAGATTATGCCTTTTCGTTTCCTTTTATTTTTGTAAAGTAAAATTTTTCCCAAATTCCCCCAAACAATTAAAAAATGTTTTAATGTTCAAAAAATGTTATGTTCCTGTCGCCCTCCCTGGACAGGTTTGGGGGAAATCGGAAAAACCCTAAAGCAAGCCTTAGTTCCCAAAATGGGTTACCTTGAACAACTAAATTTTTGGGGGGGGGGTTTCGGGCCCCAAACCCTTTGAAGAAATTGAAAAATGGGGCCTCGGGAAGGTTTTTTTTGTGGGGAAAACCCCCAAACTTCCCTCCCCCCCAACTTAAAAGGTTTTTTATTTTTATTTTTTTAAGGGGGGTTTTATTATAAATTTTTAATTCAAAAATTAAAGGAATTTAAAAAACCATGGTCCAAAGGCACAGGGGTCCCGGGTTTAAGTGGAAATGGCCTTCTGAGGATTTGCCCCCCAATTATCCCCGAAACTTAAAGGTGGTTTTACTGAAATTTTTTTTATGTTGAGACAGTCAAAGGGACGAACCCCGGGGGTTCTTGTTTGCCTCCTGGGCCCATTTTGGGGTTTACCCTTTTTAATAGAATTTTTTTATTTTTTTTTAAAAGGGGGAAATTTGGGGTTTTTTTTGTTTTTTTTTTTTTTTATGTTTTTTTTTTTTTTTGGGGGGTTTTTTGCAGCAAAATAACAGTCCCACAAAAACAAATGAAAACCTACAAAATATCAAATAAAAGGGCCTAAATCCGGGAAAACAAACACATGAAGTAGAACATTTTGTACGCATGTAGGGCTATTTACATTTATAAAGTAAAACTTTAAAAGGGTAGGAAAAGGCCGGGGGAAAGACTGTGATAAATGGGTATACATAATCAAGAAATGAAATGCAAATATGAATTGAAATCTTATAGAAAAACTTTTTTTCCCCTCTTTTTTTTACTGTTTCCGATCTGACTATTGTGCTTGCTCCCCAGAGGGGTGTGCTTTTACTGCTGATGTCGGGCATTTGCCAGAATTTTCGGCCGTTGTGTCTCCGGGGGAAGGCATAACCCAAAAATGATCTAAAACAAAAGCTGGTTATCTTTTTAAACAAATAAAAAAGTTTCCACAGTTCCCATTAAATCCTTTTGATTGAATTGTTGATTTGTGTGCCTTGTCCCCCAAAAGTGTAGTTTATAATATAAAAAAATTAAAATTTTACAGGGTTAAATTTTTTTTGGATAGGGGCCCTTTGAAGGAAGTCTTTTGGACGTAAGGGCTGATTACTTTAGGGACATTCACCCATTTTGGGGTTAGAACACTCTGCTGGTCCCGGGTTTAAAATTTATGCATTTTCTTAAAAGGAAAACAAACAGAGCATTCCCTTCCAAAACATGAATTGTTGATTTGTACACGTGGTCTTTTAAACAGAAAAAAAAGGGGTACATATTGAGAAATATTGTACAAATTAAAGTTTAAGACTCCAATAATTACTTTAAAATTACAAAAATTTATATATAAAATTATTCCCTAATAAACTTTTTTTTAGGGCTTATAGGACACCATATGAAAATTAAAGACACAAAATAAATTTAGAAAAATTTGGAGCAAAAAAGGGAGGGTATAGTATATGGGGGTGTTTCAAAACCCAAACACCGAAAAGGGAAACCCTATCACCCCAACCGTACACCACAGGTGAAAGGCCCCTCTTGGTGCAAATAACCATAGCACTCTACGTTTCGGGAACGCTTTCCCTTCCCCATTATAGAAAATAATGGGGGTGTTTATAAAACTGTATTGCTAAAAAAAATAATACGAAAATTAAATATAAGATCCCTTTTAAAACAGTTTTTTGTTTGACGTACATGCCACACAAAAGTTACACTTAAAATGATTTGGCATTAGTCAAAGCGCACAAAAAGCGCAGTATCCAGTCACCCTTTTCCCGAGAAAAATAAATTTCCCTAAAGCTTGCTGCAAAGATGCTGGCAGTCTCCATTGGGCTGCTACAAAATTTCTGTGTCTTTTTAACACCTTTATCCCTTGTGAGTGGATATTAAAAGAAATCGTGTATTACTGAGATCAATGTCCCCCTAATTCACAAAACGTGCGTACGAGCTTTTTCTAAACTACGTTTCTGCGGTTCTAGGCCTTCTTGCCTCCACATGAATAAAAGGGAAAAAAACTAAGTATCAGTCACGGGAAGGCAACAACATTTTTTAAAACCATTTTATAACAAGAAAGATCCATAAGTCCTTGTTTACATAAAAAACATGTTAAAAAGTTTTGCAATACCAGATTTAAACAGGATTAAAAAAAGAAATGTTCACATGGGGGGCCTCAAACCCTACTAAAGTAGACACATAATGCAAGGGGACTCTAACCCCCCCAATGTGCAAAAAAAAACACATTAAAAGACATTTGCAAAAAAATAAAACAGGTTTTCAAACAATTTTAAAAAGCACCAGGCAAAATAAAAATAAATAAATTGGGGGATGGTTAATGTTAAGTCTGGGAACAAATTTTTTTTGACCCTACTTTTAAAAGAGGTAGAGGGGGGCACGTCTCGGTCAGCTGGAGGTTTTTTCCCCAGCATGGGGCATAGTAACTAAAACAGCTTCCCCCAAACTTGGTTTTCCTTGGGGAAACTAGAGACAGTCCAGGTGACCTGAGGGTTGGATGGCTGATCCTAAACGAGCAAGCCCAAATGGCTTTGGAGCTAAGCCTTTTTTTTGGTTTTCAGGACAAGAGCGGGTTTTAATAAAAATTTCTGTGCCACTGTAACCAGGCAGTTGATCTAAGAAATATGTAATGTGTTGGGTTTTCTTGGTCTTCGCAGAATTTGGGGCGCATGTTCTGAATTAAACTGAAAAACCAGTATTTTTTTGGGGAGATGGAAAAAAAGCCATTGAGTAGTTACCCCTATGTAATAAAACATTGTCATTTTTTTCAAAAACGGGTTGCACTAAACTCTTTTTTTTTTTGTTATATTTTTAATCAAATTTTTGAAATGTATGGATGTGGCTGTAAAAAGGTGGCCTAATTTTCTCCTGGGGACTTCAAGTGATCGGGCTTTCCCAAAAGGTTATTTTGGGAATAACAAATGAACCTAAAATGTTTTTTTATTTTTGAAACCTTTAAATAAATCTACCCCAATCTACCCCAAACACTAGAAAATAATCATAAATTTGAAAAAAACAACTGATTCTCATCCCCCCAACATGATCATAATTTTCCATAAGCTCTCAAATGTGCTCTACGGGGAAAAACCCTGCCAAAGCAATATTTTATGTACCCGATTACAAACTTAAACATACCCCAAAGATCCACTTTGGGGAAAAATGTTTTATGTATACTATATTACATCAAGACGGTTTTTCCTTTAACACAATCTTGATGTTTTTATTGATTATTTTTTAAAAGTTTTTGTTTTTCACAGATATTGAAAATTAAAATGTTTTTTTTTTCATTTAAGGGCGGTTTTAACAGGTTATGTAATTTGAATCTTGGAAATAGAAAGGTGTGGTGTGTGGGTGGGGGAAGGCGTTCGACCCTGTGTGGTCGCCGGGGGCTGGGGCCCCAGGTAACGCCTGCGCCTGGGGGCCAGGCAACGTCCGCGCACACGGCTCCACTGCACTCATGTTCCTGCAGCCGGCCCGTGGTTGGGGCGCATTTGCTGTCTGTGGGGCTTATCCACTTCCCGTTGTGACAAACGAGTTCCCTTCCTTATTCCTTTCTCACTCGCTCGGTTTCGTACGTGCCATCATTAACCTCTGGTTGCCTGTCTTTCAGGGGGGGCCACTGACATCCCCCTGGGGGCCCAGCCAAATGACATTGCTGTGTTTTCCCTTGCAAAACCCTCAACTTTGCTAACCTCCTTCCCCCTGTGGGTATTAATACAATGTTTACCCACACATACCTTGTATTTTTGTCACAAAAACATAACCCCTCTTTTTTCCATTATGGTACATGGCATCAACGGGCAAATTTCGGGTCTTCGGGGTTTTGAGAAAATGTTCTATCCCGGGGCACTATTAAAGTCCTTTTTTGAGCAGTATCTAATTAATAAAATAAAGTAAATATTCTATTGTCGTGAAAATGTAACTTAAAAAGGAAAAAAAAATAAACTAAAATAAACAAAAATGGGTGAATGTCAGGGTGGAAAGGTGCCACTTCCCGGGGCCCCGAAAAGGACGAAGGGAAGATACTCGGGGGAGAGTAATGCAGCCGCCCTTTTACACCCACAATCCCCGGCCCCGGTTTGCCCCCAGTTGGCCATCTTCCCCGGCCTGACGAAAAATTTTAAGAGCGCGTCCCCCGGCCCCGCCCCTCCTCCCTCCCACGGCCACCCGGACACCAAGGCGCCCCTCCGCCCTTCCGGGCTCCCCCCCAAACCCCCACTGGGCAGCCTTGCAGGCGCCCCCCCCCAACTAAACCCCTCCGGCTGGGTGCCCCCAGCTTTTGGACCGGGGGGTTCTCTACCCGCCGTTGCCCTCACCCCCTCCCCCACCCCGGCACCCGGGGCCCGCGCCCCCGCTCAAGGGTTCTCTCCTCTCTCCCTCCCAACCCATCGATCTCCCCCTTTCTTCACTGGCGCGCCCCCCCCCCCACATCCAACACACATTTTAAAAAGGCCCGGTGAATAGCTTTATTCCCAGGGGCCCACCAAAAGTTCCCTGATCCTCTCCCCTGGTAAAAAATTTTTAAGCCTCCCCCCCCTCCTCCCAATCGCCATCAGGTTTTGTCGAAAAAAAGGGGTTTTGGGAAAGTATTTTGGTTTAAAAAAAATTTTAAAACTTCATTCCCCAAAAAATCCCAATATTCAAAAATCAAAAAACATTCCCTTTTAATCCCCGGGCTGTACAGAATCTGTTTTGTTTCACCAAATCATTTCCTTGACAACAAAAAAAAAAACCCAAATTTGAAGAAAGAAAAAACCTCAAAAGTGGAGTTTTTTTTTTTTTTCCCTTTTCTAGTTTCCCAAAGTTTTTTTGGGGGTTCCCCCCTTTTTGTGAAAAAAATAAATTTTTGTCTTGGTTTTCCCCCACCACAAAAGTCTTTTTTAAATTGTTTTTTGTCAACAATATGTTGTTTCTATTGTTTTTCTATTTTCCCTCATAATTTTCTAAAAATATGTCAAGGAAACAAAGCATTTTTCGTTTAATACTCCCTTTTTATCAGAACCTGGTTTTTCTTATAAAAAAGGGAAAGGAAATATAAATTTGTTTAATTTTAAGGAAACCGAATTCTAAAAAATTTTATAAGACTTAAAATTAGAATGATATTTTAAAGTAGTAATATTTTAAAATTGATTAAAGCATAAATTTTTTAAAACTTTTTTTTTTAAAATTTTTATATTTTTCTTTTTGGGGGGAAAAAATTTTATTTACCCATATGGTTTTCTGGAAAGTAGAATATTTTTGCCCCATATGAATTTAAAAATATAAAAACCACACCCTATTTAGTTCCTTGATAAAAAGGAAATTAGCGGGTGAACAAAAACATAAACAAAAAACCCTATAATTGCCGGGAACCTTTTTATTTTCCAATATTTTGGGTTTTTTTTTTCCTAAAAAATTTTAAAGTTGGGGAAGGATTTTTTTTATTTCCCAGGAAAATACTTAACTTACAATTTTTTAACTAAACACTATTTTCTCTTCTGCAGCTTTTTTTAATGTTGGTGGGGTCCATTTTTTTTAGTGTCAACCCAATTTCCCAAGATGAACCCAAAGATATTTCCCCCCATCAGTTTGTAACAGTATTTTGTGGTCATCATATCAGCAACAAAACAGGCCTAGCATCAGTGCCCTAGAAGAGAGAGGTTTTGTAATGAACTGAAAGTTATGGTACTACAGTCTTTGTATATTAATACATGAGGGTATTTTGGATGGTTGAAAGGAAACAGAGTGCATCTGTGCTTGTAAGAAATTGTTGAGTACTGATTGAAAGCACTGTGGTGAAGCCACCTCTTCAGTGGTCATCCTGTTAAGATTTGTATGGCAACCAGAAAGTGACTGACTGGAGTCTTTGAAGGCTGTGCCGTGTAAGATAAGAATATCAAAATAATATATGTCATTATTAGAAACTACTAGTGGTGATGCCTAGAATCATATTCCTTGAAAAGATTGTGTATTGATGTTGAAATAGCTATTACTTTTTAAAGATGTTTTCCACACTTTTCATATCCACATTTGAGCAACTGAATTTTTTTATAAGCTTTCAATTTTCTTATTTAACTATCTCTTTTTAAACATTTAAATGTATATTATCTGTTCACAACTGCTTTACGTAATAGGAGTAGAGGAGTCTTTGGTTTATGTTTAATGAAGCTTTATGTAAAATCCTAGGTTGAGTTTCTCCCACTTTTATTTGTGCATTTTGGAAGAAATAAATAAATAAATGTGGACCACACTGTTTGTGCTGTATTGAATCTATTTGATTTTTGTGTGTGCAACTGTGCATGTGTAGGTCACCATTGGGAATTTAATAAAAAGTAAACCCACCTAAACTCATTTAACCCTTATGACATGAATTCATAGTATACATCCTAGTCGGTAGTGTCAAACTGATGTAAGTTATAGGGTCTTTAATGGAGAAAAGCATGGATTAAATCTTTTATGAAAATATAATTGATTTTTACTTAAATTGGTGGTTGTTTCCTTTATGATGATCACAGACTGGAGGTCATTCTTCACCCACCTTATTATTTACCACTGCATCACTTCTTTCCATGGCCAATTTAAAATTAGTGTATTATAATGTCGTTGGGGGTAGTGGACGTTTCAGGTCCGCCGGAGGGCGCTCTAACACAAAGATTTCAGCTCAAGTATGGGCCTATAGTCTCTGTTGGGTATACCAACAGAGAGCACTGTCAACCAGTTCGAGGCGCAAAAATAAAAACATCTCCTTACACCAAGTAGGACAAAATATAAAATTAGAAATTGAATATTGAAACAGAAAGCAAAATGAATAGTAAGAAAAAACAAAAACATGGTACGCAGAAAAATTCAGGACATGTATCTTCGAGAATTATTTTCAGCCAATTAGTCCATAACCAAAAAGAAACAGAGAAAGGACCAAAAAAATCATACCTCTACCGGTACTTGTGTCGCTTAGCAACCACGTTGTTTAGCTACTGGAACTATACTGCTTGGAATGATATTTTAAGATTGTTGCTTTAAAATCTGTATTACATTGTCATGTTACCGTTTTCTATAAGGAACAAGTCATTCGATGCCATGATTTACAATAATTTGTGCTTTGCTTTGCTGTAATCATGTGACTGTGGGAACCAGTAGGAGTGCTGCTGACTTTAACCATATTTTCTGTTGCTGCTTATAAATTCTCTGTAATGCAAATATCACGCCATCAGCTTGAAGGGCATCGGTGGAGGTAGTCTCTGAGACTTGAGATGAAGCAGTATTCTGTATTAGCAGAATAGGCACTCACAATGTCACTTTCAATGAATACTCCCAGCAAGTACATCAGACTGTGTTTCAAAATAACCACAAACACATTTGGTCAAAATTTTTATTTGTAGCCTACATTGATGACATTCATTCCAAATATATTTGTGGCACTGGAAAACATTTTCTTCTAACATATATCTGCAAGTATATTTTTGTCACTCAAAATATATTTTGAAAGAATATTATCTACATTTTTGACGTTTTTCATATATTTTGAAACATATTTTCAAACATTCTCTGAAGTATAGGCAATGTAAAATGTAATGTGTAGTACAGTATGGGGAGATTGTCTCCCATCATGTTTATTCTCAGACAACAGAATCTTTGGCTGTACAACAATGACAATGACAACCGAGGATGTCATTGTACAATTTGATTTAGTTGAGTTTACTTCCTCAAAAAAAAGTGTTTCTGATCTTTTCTCTTTTTAATCTAAGAGAAACTGGACCCTATGCATAGGTTTTAGACAGCCAATCTATCAGAGATGAAGTTTAAAATGTTGGCAATGTTCTGAAGGAAATGGGTTTATGATGCATACACATTTTATATCATTCGCACATGGCCTGGGAATGTGAAAGTGCATTTTGGGAAAACACATAGTCATAGTGTTAGATATAACACTGCATAATGTTAATAATATTGAATTATTACTTGATGATTACTCTAAACGTTGTCTACATGAAAAACAAAGAAAAGTTAAGAATATGATAGACTGTCCACTGTCCACCTCAGTCACTAAAATTAATGAGTGATTGTTATGGTTCTTGTTGGGATTGTCTTCTCCAAAACGGTCGCTTTGAAGATGACAATTAGCCGTTTTTAGTAATTGTGTAAGTGGTTCTTTGAGAAAATACTGGAATAAAGTATTTGGGCAATATGGTGACATATTGTAAAGCAACATTCCGGTAAAATACTAGTACCTTAAAAAAGAGTACAGCACGTGAGTGAAAATATTGAAATACTCTGTCATCGGGTGATTTTTTTGTATTCTTCCAGGAAAGCCGACCAGAGACCTAGAAGCTTTATGGTGGGACCTTGTGTGGGCGAAAGTGAGTCATTCGATTTGGGCCATATATCTGTATTCACACCTACAAACTTGTAAGATAATGGAGGCGAGGTCTCAACGCAAAGATCGCTGCTGCAGATGAGGCAACAATACATTGGGTCTGAGCCAGGAAGAGGACTGCGCAAAAATGAGTCTCACCGCAAAAGACAAAGCCACTGTGAAGGCTTTCTTTGGCAGTGTTGCCCACAAATTTGAGGAGATTGGCGGCGATGCCCTGTTGAGGTAATAACGATGGTAGTTAAAGGTATTTAGGGATTCTGTGTGCATTAGAAAGTACATGCAAGAGCGTTAAAATGTGTGTACCATTGCACATGCGTAATGAATGTTGCAACTGTCCCTGTTCTCTCAGGACCCTGTCAGTGTATCCCCAGACTAAGACCTACTTCGCCCACTGGAAGGATCTGAGCCGAGACGTCTCCTAAGGTCAGGAAGCATGGTGTAACTATCATGGGAGGCGTCATGGATGCGGTGGGCAAAATGGACGACCTCATTGGTGGCATGCTCACTCTCAGCGAGCTGCACGCCTTCAATCTGCGAGTGGATCCTGCCAACTTCAAGGTGCGTTGTGACAGCTGTCCTAAATGAATAACATCAATGACAATAAACATCATCCAAATTAATTTTACCTCCAATTCCATGAATCCTGTCCACCCTATAATTATGTTCACTTCTCATTCCCAGATCTTGTCCCATAACCTTCTTGTGGTTATGGCTATTTTGCTCCCTGAAGAATTCACCCCAGAGGTCCATGTGTCTGTGGACAGTTTCTCACCAGAGTCGCCTTGGCCCTGTGCGACAAGTACCGCTGAAACAGAGCCACGTTGACATTTGACGTTTGCTGCAGTCCCAACTTTGTGAAGATGTGAAATCCTTGAATAAATGGAATTGTTTCAATCTCAACCCTTTGGTTTCTTTCATTTAATGACTCAGTTGATTGTATTTTATTTAACCACCTCTAGAATAAACAATAACGAGCTATTACTGCCTCTTAGAGTGTTTATAGAATCTCTATTTAATCAGATAATTTTCAAGACCCAAATATTTATGTGCCATCTCAATCTTATTGCATTATAACAAGAGTGTATCAAAACCTTAATTGGACCGGCGTACATGGATTATCTGTATTCATAAATTTACAATGTGAAAGTCACAGATGAACTTCTTAAAAGTATTAGAGAATATATAACAGAACATATTATATGTTTAAAAAATATATATATGTTATAACTATTTTGTCTCTGTAATGTTAAATAATTCTAAAATATTTTTTATTGTTATTATTATTGCTTTTCTTATTGTTTCTGTTATTATTATTATTATTATTATTCTCGTTATTATAATTTTTAATTTTATTATTATTATTACTATTATTATTAGTGTTATTATTATTATCGTTGCTATTAATATTATGTATTATTGTTGTTATCCATTATTATTCGTATTATTACTGTTATTGTTTTTATTGTGTATTCTATTTCAACACATTCGAATAAAATGAATTATTTTATTAATAGTTTATCATATTTACAGCTTGAATCAGTGATTAATTTCATATTATCATATTTAACGTAGACTATCTACTTACTAAACTATTGTCCATAGAGTTCATGCTCTTTCGTTCACTTTACCCTATTCTTTGATAGCCAGAGTAAAACTGATTTCCTTCAAGATTCCTCACAAAACAATTAAAAAATGTTTTAAACGCCTGTATCAGTCAAAATGTATAGTCGCTATCACTGTCTGTCCTGCCATCAGACAGTTGTCTTTGGGAGGAGTCAGTAAGATAAAGCGCCTATATATGCAATGCCTTCAGTCTGCTCGAACATAAGGTTACTTGGTCTTGAACATATCTAAAGTGTCAACATGGTGGAGTGGACAGACTTCGAGCGTGCAACCATCCAAGACATCTTCGCCAAGATAGACTATGAAAAAGTGGGGGCCCGGGCTCTGGCAAGGTATTCAATTTACTGTTGTAAAGTGCAAATATGCCCTAAACATTCCTCCCCTCAAACTTCAATTCATTCAAAGTGATTTTTATATGTTCATATTCTGTTAAGGTGCCTGATCGTCTACCCTTGGACTCAGAGGTATTTCGGCAACTTCGGAAACCTCTACAACGCCGCAGCCATTAAGATAAACCCGATGGTGGCCAAACATGGAACGACTATCGTGCACGGTCTGGACCGGGCTTTGAAGAACATGGACAACATCAAGGAAACCTATGCTGAGCTGAGTGTGCTGCACTCCGAGAAGCTTCACGTGGACCCCGACAACTTCAAGGTAGGTTATATATTGCTGATTTTAATATTAATATTAATATAAGTTAGAAGTATTACCATGCTCAAAGGGCCACAGAAGTCCCGGGGTTCATGTGAAATGTCCTCTCTGACAGATTTGCACATTATCTCGGTTATCTTCAGTTGTTGTACACTGAGCAATTTTTGGTTTATCGTTTGATGACAAGATCTGATGGATGGGTATAGTGGTCAGTGTTTGCTCTGGGGCCCCTGCATGGTGGGATATCCGGGCATCATTTTAGATAGATATTTTTTATTATTATTAATACCCGGGGGGAAATTCTGGGGTTGCAGCAACATAACAGTACCACAAAAACAGAATGTAACCTACAAAATATCAAATACAAGGCCTAAATACCAGAATACACAATACACATGAAGTAGAACCATTTTGTACAGCGGATGTATGGCATATTTACATTTATACAAGTAATACGTTTAAGGTAGGTATAAGGCCTGGGAAGAGCAGCTTGTGAATAAATGGGTGGTACATATATACAGAGTAATGAATGGCAATGAATGAATGTGAAATCTTATAGAGTAAACATTTGTTTCCTCTTTCTTTCAGCTGTTTTCCGACTGCCTGACTATTGTGCTTGCTGCCCAGATGGGTGCTGCTTTTACTGCTGATGTGCAGGCAGCTTGCCAGAAGTTTCTGGCCGTGGTGGTGTCCTCCCTGGGAAGGCAGTACCACTAAAGGCTGACGTCATGAACAACAGAAGCTGTGTTATCTTTTAAACAAGAATAAAAGTTTCCACAGTTGCCATTAAATCCTTTTGCATTGAATTGTGTGACTTTGTGTAGCCTGTGTGCCCGAGTGTGTATGTGCTTATAATGATACAGAAATTATGAATTTACCAGAGGTTCAATTTGTCTATTTGGATATGGGCCCTTTGAAGGAGAGTCATTTGGACTGTAAGGGCTGATTACTTGTATGGACATTCACTCCAGTGTGCTGGTTAGAACACATCTGCTGGTCCCCAGGATTAATTTACTGCACTTTCATTAAAAGGCACAGCAAGCACAGAGCATTCTTCCACAACACTGAACTTGATTAGATTTGTACACGTGGTTCTGTAAACAGAAAAACAAGGGTACATATTTGAGTAAATATATGTACAAATTACTAAGTTTAAGTACTCCAATAATTACATTCAAATTACACAAATGATGCATATACAAATTATTTCCCTAATAAACTTTGAATTAGCGGCTTATAGGACAGCCATCATGAAAATTAAAGACACAAAATAATATTTAGAACAATTGGTAGCAAATAAGGCATGGTACTAGTACTACTGAAGGTGTTTCACATACCAGAACACCGAGAAACGGAAAACCTATCACTCCCAACCGTAGGCTACTGCACAGGTGAAGAGCTCCCTCTAGTGGTGCAAATACACCACTAGACACTCTACAGCCTTTCAGGAACGCATTGCTTCTCCATTATAGAACAATAATGGAGATGTATATGGAAGCTGTATTGCTAAAACACTAACTACAGACAATATTAGAATATATAGATACCTATTAACACAGTTATGTTTGTCCTTGACGTACATGACCACACATAAAGTCTACACTATATGAATGAATTAGTGCATTAGTCAAAGCGCACAAAAAGCGCAGTATCCAGTCATCCTCTTCAGGAGAGAAGAACTAAACTTCCTAAAGCTTTGCTGCTAAGATGACATGGCAGTCTCTCATTGGGCTGCTACATAATATCTGTGTCTTTTTAACACCATTTATCCCTTGTGAGTGGATATTACACAGAAATCGTGTATTTACTAGAGACTCAATGGGCCTCATTCACGAAACGTGCGTACGAGCGTTTCTACGAACTACGTTTCTGCTGGTCTCTAGGCCTTCTTGCACCTCCACACTGAATAAAAAGGAAAAAAAGCACTAAGTATGCAGTCACTGGGAAGGCAAGGCAACATTTATTTATATAGCACATTTTATACACAAGTAAGATCCATAAGATCCTGTGTGCTTCACATAAAAACACATGTTAAAAGACATTTGCAAATACCAGATTTAAACAGGATTAAAAAAAAGAAATGCTTCACAATGAGGGACTCAAATCCTACTGAGTGAGACACAGCTAATGCAACTGGAGGGACTCTAACCCACCCAATGTGCTAAAAACACATTAAAAGACATTTGCAAAAACAATAAAACAGGTTTCGACAGATGGTTTAAAAGCACCAGGCTAAATGAAATAAATAAATTGGGATGGTTAAGTGTTAAGTCTGAGAGAACAAGAATGTTTTGAGCCTACTTTTAAAAGAGGTGAGAGTTGGGGCACGTCTCAGGTCAGCTGGAGGTTTATTCCAGCAGCATGGGGCATAGTAACTAAAAGCAGCTTCGCCAGACTTGGTTTTCACCTTGGGGACAACTAGCAGACCAGTCTCAGGTGACCTGAGAGGTCTGGATGGCTCGTATCCTAAAACGAGCAAGTCGGAGATGTGCTTTGGAGCTAAGCCATTTTGTGCTTCATGGACAAGCAGCAGGATTTTAATATAAATTCTGTGGCACACTGTAAGCCAGTGCAGTGATCTAAGAAATGATGTAATGTGTTCGGCTTTCTTGGTCTTCGTCAGAACTCTGGCAGCAGCGTTCTGAATAAGCTGTAGCCCAGTGATTTTTTAGGGAGACTGGAAAAAAAGACCATTGCAGTAGTCTGGTAATAAAAGCATGTGTCAGTTTTTCTAAATCAGGTTTGCACATGAACTCTTTTATTTTTGTTATATTTTTAATCTGATTTTGTAATGTTATGGATGTGGCTGTAAAAGGTGAGCCCTAATTTTCTGCCTGGGGACTTCAAGTGATACGTGGCTTCTCCCAAGGTTATGTTGAGACTAACAGAATGAATCCTAAGACATGTTTTTTATCTGTTTGCAACCATACAATGAAATCTAACCACCACAATCTAGCCACATCTAGTAAATGAATCATGAATGAATGAACAACTGATTCATCAATCATCCCAACATGACTCATAATTTTCCATAAGCTCTCAAATGTGCTCTACAGGCATAACCCTGCAAATGCAATATTTATGTACCCGATTACAAACTTAAACATAGCTCTCAAGAGATCCACATTGAAATGTGTATGTATACTATATGTACATCAAGCACGGACTATCATCTCCTCCTTAAAGCCACTAATCATTGATGTTTCTTCATTGCATTATTTTCCTAAATTGTCCTGTTTGTTTTCACACGATGCATAGCACCTAATTCTTAGAATGGTTTTATATTTTACACTAAAGGACATGGTTATACATGGTTATGATAGATTTTGACTAGCTCTTGTGAGTAATAGTAATAGTGTGTGTGTGTGTGTGTGTGTATAGGCTGGTCAGACAGCACTGATGCTAGCAGTCAGCCATGGGCGTGGGGACATGGTGAGAGCGCTGCTGTCCTGTGGGGCGCAGGTCAACGTCCGCGACGACGACGGCTCCACTGCACTCATGTGTGCCTGCGAGCACGGCCACGTGGACATTGTGCGTCAGCTGCTGTCTGTGCCGGGCTGTGATGCCACTCTCACCGATAATGTGAGCAAACGAGTTCCCTTCCTTATTCCTTTCTCACTCGCTCGGTTTCGTACGTGCCATCATTAACCTCTGGTTGCCTGTCTTTCAGGACGGCAGCACTGCACATCGCCCTGGAGGCCAGCCAGAATGACATTGCTGTGCTTCTCTATGCACACCTCAACTTTGCTAAGCCTCCTTCCCCTGTGAGTACTTACATACAATGCTAGCCCACACATACCTCTGTATTGTTGTCACAAAACACATACACTCCCTCTTTTTTCCATTATGGTACATGGTCATCAACAGGCTAATTCAGGTCAGTCAGGGTTGAGAGACTGCTCTATACCTGGGCACTATTAAAGTCCTTTTTTGAGCAGTATCTAATTAATAAAATAAAGTAAATATTCTATTGTCGTGAAAATGTAACCTAAAAGGAGAAAAAAAAAAAACTAAAATAGATCTAAAACGTGAGTGCTGAATGTCAGTGTGGCAAGGTGCCACATTACCGGGGTCCGTGACAGACAGAGACATACTCAGGAGGAGAGTTAAGTGGTCACCCACAATAAACCCGGCCCGGTGTTGACGGCAGTTGGCGCCGTCTTCCCCGGCGCTGACGGCAGTGAAGAGCGCCGTCCTCCTCGGCGCTCACACCTCCTCCCTCCCGGCAGGTCAGCCGCGGAGCACCAAGGCTACCCCAGTCCGCCAGGCTTCCAGGGGCATCCCGCCCCGACCCCGACTGGTCAGCCCTTGCAGGCTGCCCCCCGACTGCAACCTCCGGAGCTCGACCGGTCGCCGCCAGCTTTGGACGCCGGTTCTCCCACTCCATCGTTCGCCGCTCGCACCCTCGCCTCCATCCCGGCACTCCAGCCGCGGACCCCGCTCAGACGCGGCTGCTGCTGGCTCGTCTCTCCGCTCACAGTCCGGCTCGACTCCTCCGTCTCCTACCGAACTCCACTCGCTCTGCCAGCCTCTCGCACTGGCGCGCTCTCACCCAGTCCCACATCCACACACAGGTTAAAAAGGGCCCGGCTGCAATCAGGCTTAATTGGCCGCAGCCGGTCCCGGATCCAGGGCAGTCCACTGACTCAACTCTCCCCTGGATCCAAGTTAAGCCTCACCCCACCCTCCTCCCATCTGCCAGTCAGGTTTTGTCAGACAAGGCATTTAGGGAAAGTACTTTAAAGCATTTACAAAAAAGTACATTAAAACACTTCATCTCAAACAACTCCCATATATTCAGAAATAACAATACATCATTGCTATGAATGCACCATGGGACTGTACAGAATCTGCACTTGTTCTCACTCTAACTCATGTTGCTTGCACACACACACACACGCACACACTCACACACACACACACATTGACAGACAAATGCCTCAAAATGTTGTGAGTTTTAAGACCTTTTTTTTTTTTTTACCTTTTCTAGGTTTCACCAAAGTCTCCTCTTTTGGGTTCCTCTCCTCCTGCTGGTGAAACAAAGTGAAGCCCATTGCCTCTGTGGCTCCTCAGCCAGTCCACAACAACGGCTCATATTTCAGTGTGTGATTGATCGATACAATGAGTGTGTGTGTACGTATGTGTGTTTCTATTTTCACACTCATAATTTACATACAGTATATGTGCAAGGCAAGACAGCAAGCACTTGCTGCCGTTCTAATCCACTGCCCTTTGTATACAGCATCCTGTTTTGTCTTATCACAGCGGTTGAAATATATGCATTTCACATGTGGTACAGACAGAAAACCTGAATATCTAGAATGGTTGTATAGATCAATTCAGTCTAGCAATGATCCAGTTTTCAGTACTGTTTCAAGTGGCACGTAAAACTGTGTTCATTAAATGACATTATACACTTCATTATCATAAACTTCTTGTTTTTTCCATATGAATGTTTTACTAGTTTCTTTTTGAAGCAATATATTTTCATTGTAACCCATAGAGTTGCTGTGACACAGTAGAAGTATTTGTGTGTCACCATCACTGATCATTTACTGGAATAATAAAAACCACCCCTATCATAGATAAGTGTCCTTGATCAACAGCATCAATTAGCTGATTGGTGCTACAAAAATTCATACACAAAACATCTCTTCTTAATCAATATGTCCAGGTTTATACACAAAATGTATTTACTCTAGAATGTTAGTATGTTTGATAGTGTCTTTTTATTCTAATTGAATTTCAGGATTTCCAGGGATCAGGATTTTATTTCCCAGGCAATACTTAACTTACAACGCCTTTTTAACTGGAAGACACTAATCTTCTCTTCTGCAGCTTTTTTTAATGTTGGTGAGGTCACACTTTATTTCATGTGTCAACCACATTTCCCAAGATGAACCCAAAGATATTTCACCCATAGCAGCTCTGTAACACTGTATATTGTGGTCATCATATCAGCAACAAAACAGGCCTAGCATCAGGGTATTTTGGATGGTTGAAAGGAAACAGAGTGCATCTGTGCTTGTAAGAAATTGTTGAGTACTGATTGAAAGCACTGTGGTGAAGCCACCTCTTCAGTGGTCATCCTGTTAAGATTTGTATGGCAACCAGAAAGTGACTGACTGGAGTCTTTGAAGGCTGTGCCGTGTAAGATAAGAATATCAAAATAATATATGTCATTATTAGAAACTACTAGTGGTGATGCCTAGAATCATATTCCTTGAAAAGATTGTGTATTGATGTTGAAATAGCTATTACTTTTTAAAGATGTTTTCCACACTTTTCATATCCACATTTGAGCAACTGAATTTTTTTATAAGCTTTCAATTTTCTTATTTAACTATCTCTTTTTAAACATTTAAATGTATATTATCTGTTCACAACTGCTTTACGTAATAGGAGTAGAGGAGTCTTTGGTTTATGTTTAATGAAGCTTTATGTAAAATCCTAGGTTGAGTTTCTCCCACTTTTATTTGTGCATTTTGGAAGAAAAAAATAAATAAATGTGGACCACACTGTTTGTGCTGTATTGAATCTATTTGATTTTTGTGTGTGCATCGGGCATGTGTAGGTCACCATTGGGAATTTAAGTAAAAAGTAAACCCACCTAAACTCATTTAACCCTTATGACATGAATTCATAGTATACATCCTAGTCGGTAGTGTCAAACTGATGTAAGTTATAGGGTCTTTAATGGAGAAAAGCATGGATTAAATCTTTTATGAAAATATAATTGATTTTTACTTAAATTGGTGGTTGTTTCCTTTATGATGATCACAGACTGGAGGTCATTCTTCACCCACCTTATTATTTACCACTGCATCACTTCTTTCCATGGCCAATTTAAAATTAGTTCTATTATAATGTCGTTGGGGGTAGTGGACGTTTCAGGTCCGCCGGAGGGCGCTCTAACACAAAGATTTCAGCTCAAGTATGGGCCTATAGTCTCTGTTGGGTAGACCAACAGAGAGTACTGTTAACCAGTTCAAGGCGCAAAAATAAAAACATCTCCTTACACCAAGTAGGACAAAATATAAAATTAGAAATTGACTATTGAAACAGAAAGCAAAATGAATAGTAAGAAAAAAGAAAAACATGGTACGCAGAAAAATTCAGGACATGTATCTTCGAGAATATGGGTTATTTTCAGCCAATTAGTCCATAACCAAAAAGAAACAGAGAAAGGAGCAAAAAAATCATACCTCTACCGGTACTTGTGTCGCTTAGCAACCACGTTGTTTAGCTACTGGAACTATACTGCTTGGAATGATATTTTAAGATTGTTGCTTTAAAATCTGTATTACATTGTCATGTTACCGTTTTCTATAAGCAACAAGTCATTCGATGCCATGATTTACAATAATTTGTGCTTTGCTTTGCTGTAATCATGTGACTGTGGGAACCAGTAGGAGTGCTGCTGACTTTAACCATATTTTCTGTTGCTGCTTATAAATTCTCTGTAATGCAAATATCACGCCATCAGCTTGAAGGGCATCGGTGGAGGTAGTCTCTGAGACTTGAGATAAAGCAGTATTCTGTATTAGCAGAATGCCTACTCACAATGTCAATTTCAATGAATACTCCCAGCAAGTACATCAGACTGTGTTTCAAAATAACCACAAACACATTTGGTCAAAAATTGTATTTGTAGCCTACATAGATGACATTCATTCCAAATATATTTGTGGCACTGGAAAACATTTTCTTCTAACATATATCTGCAAGTATATTTTTGTCACTCAAAATATATTTTGAAAGAATATTATCTACATTTTTGACGTTTTTCATATTTTGAAACATATTTTGAAACATTCTCTGAAGTATAGGCAATGTAAAATGTAATGTGTAGTACAGTATGGGGAGATTGTCTCCCATCATGTTTATTCTCAGACAACAGAATCTTTGGCTGTACAACAATGACAATGACAACCGAGGATGTCATTGTACAATTTGATTTAGTTGAGTTTACTTCCTCAAAAAAAAGTGTTTCTGATCTTTTCTCTTTTTAATCTAAGAGAAACTGGACCCTATGCATAGGTTTTAGACAGCCAATCTATCAGAGATGAAGTTTAAAATGTTGGCAATGTTCTGAAGGAAATGGGTTTATGATGCATACACATTTTATATCATTCGCACATGGCCTGGGAATGTGAAAGTGCATTTTGGGAAAACACATAGTCATAGTGTTAGATATAACACTGCATAATGTTAATAATATTGAATTATTACTTGATGATTACTCTAAACGTTGTCTACATGAAAAACAAAGAAAAGTTAAGAATATGATAGACTGTCCACTGTCCACCTCAGTCACTGAAATTAATGAGTGATTGTAATGATTCTGGTTGGGATTGTCTTCTCCAAAACGCTCGCTTTGAAGGTGACAATTAGCCGTTTTTAGTAATTGTGTAAGTGGTTCTTTGAGAAAATACTGGAATAAAGTATTTGGGCAATATGGTGACATATTGTAAAGCAACATTCCGGTAAAATACAAGAGTACAGCACTTGAGTGAAAATATTGAAATACTCTGTCATCGGCTGATTTTTTGTATTCTTCCAGGAAAACCGACCAGAGACCTAGAAGTGAGTCATTCAATTTGGGCCATATCTCTGTATTCACACCTACAAACTTGTAAAATAATGGAGGCGGGGTCTCCACGCAAAGATCGCTGCTGCAGATGAGGCAACAATACATAAACCCCCTCGCAAAATTGGGTCTGACCCAGAAAGAGGACTGCGCAAAAATGAGTCTCACCGAAAAAGACAAAGCCACTGTGAAGGCTTTCTTTAGCAGTGTTGCCCACAAATTTGAGGAGATTGGCGGCGATGCCCTGTTGAGGTAATAACGATGGTAGTTAAAGGTATTTAGGGATTCCGTGTGCATTAGAAAGTACATGCAAGAACGTTAAAATGTGTGTACCATGCGTAATGAATGTTGCAACTGTCCCTGTTCTCTCAGGACCCTGGCAGTGTATCCCCAGACTAAGACCTACTTCGCCCACTGGAAGGATCTGAGCGAGACGTCTCCTAAGGTCAGGAAGCATGGTGTAACTATCATGGGAGGCGTCATGGATGCGGTGGGCAAAATGGACGACCTCATTGGTGGCATGCTCACTCTCAGCGAGCTACACGCCTTCAATCTGCGAGTGGATCCTGCCAACTTCAAGGTGCGTTGTGACAGCTGTCCTAAATGAATAACATCAATGACAATAAACATCATCCAAATTAATTTTACCTCCAATTCCATGAATTCTGTCGACCCTATAATTATGTTCACTTCTCATTCCCAGATCTTTTCCCATAACCTTCTTGTGGTTATGGCTATTTTGCTCCCTGAAGAATTCACCCCAGAGGTCCATGTGTCTGTGGACAAGTTTCTCACCAGAGTCGCCTTGGCCCTGTGCGACAAGTACCGCTGAAACGGAGCCACGTTAACATTTGACGTTTGCTGCAGTCCCAACTTTGTGAAGATGTGAAATCCTTGAATAAATGGAATTGTTTCAATCTCAACCCTTTGGTTTCTTTCATTTAATGACTCAGTTGATTGTATTTTATTTAACCACCTCTAGAATAAACAATAGCGAGCTATTACTGCCTCTTAGAGTGTTTATAGAATCTCTATTTAATCAGATAATTTTCAAGACCCAAATATTTATGTGCCATCTCAATCTTATTGCATTATAACAAGAGTGTATCAAAACCTTAATTGGACCAGCGTACATGGATTATCTGTATTCATACATTTACAATGTGAAAGTCACAGATGAACTTCTTAAAAGTATTAGAGAATATATAACAGAACATATTATATGTTTAAAAAATATATATATGTTATACCTATTTTGTCTCTGTAATGTTAAATAATTCTAAAATATGTTTTATTGTTGTTATTATTATTGCTTTTCTTATTGTTTCTGTTATTATTATTATTATTATTATTATTATTATTCTCGTTGTTATTATAATTTTTATTTTTTATTATTACTATTATTATTTGTGTTATTATTATTATTATTATTATCGTTGAAATTAATATTATGTATTATTGTTGTTGTTGTTATCCATTATTATTCGTATTATTACTGTTATTGTTTATATTGTGTATTCTATTTCAACACATTCGAATAAAATGAATTATTTTATTAATAGTTTATCATATTTACAGCTTGAATCAGTGATTAATTTCATATTATCATATTTAACGTAGACTATTTACTTACTAAACTATTGTCCATATAGCTCATACTCTTTCGTTCACTGTACCGTATTCTTTGATAGCCAGAGTGAACTGATTTCCTTCAAGATTCCTCACAAAACAATTAAAAAATGTTTTAAACGCCTGTATCAGTCAAAATGTATAGTCGCTATCACTGTCTGTCCTGCTATCAGACAGTTGTCTTTGGGAGGAGTCAGTAAGATAAAGCGCCTATATATGCAATGCCTTCAGTCTGCTCGAACATAAGGTTACTTGGTCTTGAGCATATCTAAAGTGTCAACATGGTGGAGTGGACAGACTTCGAGCGTGCAACCATCCAAGACGTCTTCGCCAAGATAAACTATGAAAAAGTGGGGGGCCGGGCTCTGGCAAGGTATTCAATTTACTGTTGTAAAGTGCAAATATGCCCTAAACATTCCTCCCCTCAAACTTCAATTCATTCAAAGTGATTTTTATATGTTCATATTCTGTTAAGGTGCCTGATCGTCTACCCTTGGACTCAGAGGTATTTCGGCAACTTCGGAAACCTCTACAACGCCGCAGCCATTAAGATAAACCCGATGGTGGCCAAACATGGAACGACTATCGTGCACGGTCTGGACCGGGCTTGGAAGAACATGGACAACATCAAGGAAGCCTATGCTGAGCTGAGTGTGCTGCACTCCGAGAAGCTTCACGTGGACCCCGACAACTTCAGGGTAGGTTATATATTGCTGATTTTAATATTAATATTAATATAAGTTAGAAGTGTTACCATGCCAAACGGGCCACAGAAGTCCCGGGGTTCATGTGAAATGTCCTCTCTAACAGATTTGCACATTATCTCGGTCATCTTCAGTAGTTGTACACTGAGCAATTTTTGGTTTATCGTTTGATGACAAGATCTGATGGATGAGTATAGTGGTCAGTGTTTGCTCCGGGGCCCCTGCATGGTGGGATATCCTGGCATCATTTTAGATAGATATTTTTTATTATTATTAATACCCGGGGGGAAATTCTGGGGTTGCAGCAACATAACAGTATCACAAAAACAGAATGTAACCTACGAAATATCAAATACAAGGCCTAAATACCAGAATACACAATAAACATGAAGTAGAACGATTTTGTACAACGGATGTATGGCATATTTACATGTATACAAGTAATACGTTTAAGGTAGGTATAAGGCCTGGGAAGAGCAGCTTGTGAATAAATGGGTGGTACATATATACAGAGTAATGACTGGCAATGAATGAATGTGAAATTTTATAGAGTAAACATTTGTTTCCTCTTTCTTTCAGCTGTTTTCCGACTGCCTGACTATTGTGCTCGCTGCCCAGTTGGGTGCTGCTTTCACTG
This sequence comes from Hoplostethus atlanticus, assembly GCA_034670405.1. Taxonomy (NCBI): domain Eukaryota; kingdom Metazoa; phylum Chordata; class Actinopteri; order Trachichthyiformes; family Trachichthyidae; genus Hoplostethus; species Hoplostethus atlanticus. The sequence goes on along the minus strand of JAXDDX010000078.1, from coordinate 2,338,417 downwards.
CTGATGTGCAGGCAGCTTGCCAGAAGTTCCTGGCTGTGGTGGTGTCCTCCCTGGGAAGGCAGTACCACTAAAGGCTGACGTCATGAAGAACAGAAGCTGTGTTATCTTTTAAACAAGAATAAAAGTTTCCACAGTTGCCATTAAATCCTTGCATTGAATTGTCTGACTTTGTGTAGCCTGTGTGCCCGCGTGTGTATGTGCCTATAATGATAGACATTTAACAATACACAGGATATGATGTAACAATCCCTTGACACAGGGAGAAAATTTACAGAAGTCCAATTCATAATTGAAGAATGATGTCCTATCCTACGATGCTTGCCATCAGCAGAATAGTTACTCTCAATGTCACTTTGGTTTTGGATCAGATTCAATTAATACTCACAGCAAGTTTATCCAATACATCAGAATATGTTTTGAGATATGTTTCAAAATAACCACAAACACATTTGGTCAAAAATTGCATTTGTCGCCTACTTATAGATGAAATTCATTCAAATGAATGGGGCACTGGGAAACATTTTCTTCTAACATATACATTATCTGTAAGTATAGGTTGGCCACTCAAAATATATTTAGGCAATTTAGGAAAACCGACCAGAGACTTAAAAGTGAGTCATTCAATTTGGGCCATATATCTGTATTCATACCTACAAACTTGTAAGATAATGGAGGCGGGGTCTCCACGCAAAGATCGCTGCTGCAGATGAGGCAACAATACATAAACCCCCTCGCAAAATTGCGTCTGACCCAGAAAGAGGACTGCGCAAAAATGAGTCTCAACGCAAAAGACAAAGCCACTGTGAAGGCTTTCTTTAGCAGTGTTGCCCACAAATTTGAGGAGATTGGCGGCGATGCCCTGTTGAGGTAATAACGATGGTAGTTAAAGGTATTTAGGGATTCCGTGTGCATTAGAAAGTACATGCAAGAACGTTAAAATGTGTGTACCATGCGTAATGAATGTTGCAACTGTCCCAGTTCTCTCAGGACCCTGTAAGTGTATCCCCAGACTAAGACCTACTTCGCACTGGAAGGATCTGAGCCCGACGTCTCCTAAGGTCAGGAAGCATGGTATAACTATCATGGGAGGCGTCATGGATGCGGTGGGCAAAATGGACGACCTCATTGGTGGCATGCTCACTCTCAGCGAGCTGCACGCCTTCAATCTGCGAGTGGATCCTGCCAACTTCAAGGTGCGTTGTGACAGCTGTCCTAAATGAATAACATCAATGACAATAAACATCATCCAAATTAATTTTACCTCCAATTCCATGAATTCTGTCCACCCTATAATTATGTTCACTTCTCATTCCCAGATCTTTTCCCATAACCTTCTTGTGGTTATGGCTATTTTGCTCCCTGAAGAATTCACCCCAGAGGTCCATGTGTCTGTGGACAAGTTTCTCACCAGGGTCGCCTTGGCCCTGTCCGACAAGTACCGCTGAAACAGAGCCACGTTGACATTTGACGTTTGCTGCAGTCCCAACTTTGTGAAGATGTGAAATCCTTCAATAAATGGAATTGTTTCAATCTCAACCCTTTGGTTTCTTTCATTTAATGACTCAGTTGATTGTATATTATTTAACCACCTCTAAAATAAACAATAACGAGCTATTACTGCCTCTTAGAGTGTTTATACTATTTAATCTGATAATTTTCAAGACCCAAATATTTATGTGCCATCTCAATCTTATTGCATTATAACAAGAGTCTTTCAAAACCTTAATTGGACCAGCGTACATGGATTATCTGTATTCATAAATTTACAATGTGAAAGTCACAGATGAACTTCTTAAAAGTATTAGAGAATATATAACAGAACATATTATATGTTTAAAAAATATATATATGTTCTACCTATTTTGTCTCTGTAATGATAAATAATTCTAAAATATTTTTTATTGTTGTTATTATTATTGCTTTTCTTATTGTTGCTGTTATTATTATTATTATTATTATTCTCGTTGTTATTATAATTTTTATTTTGTATTATTACTATTATTATTTGTGTTATTATTATTATTATCGTTGAAATTAATATTATGTATTATTGTTGTTGTTGTTGTTATCCATTATTATTCGTATTATTACTGTTATTGTTTTTATTGTGTATTCTATTTCAACACATTCGAATAAAATGAATTATCTTATTAATAGTTTATCATATTTACAGCTTGAATCAGTGATTAATTTCATATTATCATATTTAACGTAGACTATCTACTTACTAAACTATTGTCCATAGAGCTCATGCTCTTTCGTTCACTTTACCCTATTCTTTGATAGCCAGAGTAAAACTGATTTCCTTCAAGATTCCTCACAAAACAATTAAAAAATGTTTTAAACGCCTGTATCAGTCAAAATGTATAGTCGCTATCACTGTCTGTCCTGCCATCAGACAGTTGTCTTTGGGAGGAGTCAGTAAGATAAAGCGCCTATATATGCAATGCCTTCAGTCTGCTCGAACATAAGGTTACTTGGTCTTGAACATATCTAAAGTGTCAACATGGTGGAGTGGACAGACTTCGAGCGTGCAACCATCCAAGACATCTTCGCCAAGATAGACTATGAAAAAGTGGGGGCCCGGGCTCTGGCAAGGTATTCAATTTACTGTTGTAAAGTGCAAATATGCCCTAAACATTCCTCCCCTCAAACTTCAATTAATTCAAAGTGATTTTTATATGTTCATATTCTGTTAAGGTGCCTGATCGTCTACCCTTGGACTCAGAGGTATTTCGGCAACTTCGGAAACCTCTACAACGCCGCAGCCATTAAGATAAACCCGATGGTGGCCAAACATGGAACGACTATCGTGCACGGTCTGGACCGGGCTTTGAAGAACATGGACAACATCAAGGAAACCTATGCTGAGCTGAGTGTGCTGCACTCCGAGAAGCTTCACGTGGACCCCGACAACTTCAAGGTAGGTTATATATTGCTGATTTTAATATTAATATTAATATAAGTTAGAAGTGTTACCATGCCCAAGGGGCCACAGAAGTCCCGGGGTTCATGTGAAATGTCCTCTCTGACAGATTTGCACATTATCTCGGTTATCTTCAGTTGTTGTACACTGAGCAATTTTTGATTTATCGTTTGGTGACAAGATCTGATGGATGAGTATAGTGTCAGTGTTTGCTCTGGGGCCCCTGCATGGTGGGATATCCGGGCATCATTTTAGATAGATATTTTTTATTATTATTAATACCCGGGGGGAAATTCTGGGGTTGCAGCAACATAACAGTACCACAAAAACAGAATGTAACCTACGAAATATCAAATACAAGGCCTAAATACCAGAATACACAATACACATGAAGTAGAACCATTTTGTACAGCGGATGTATGGCATATTTACATGTATACAAGTAATACGTTTAAGGTAGGTATAAGGCCTGGGAAGAGCAGCTTGTGAATAAATGGGTGGTACATATATACAGAGTAATGAATGGCAATGAATGAATGTGAAATCTTATAGAGTAAACATTTGTTTCCTCTTTCTTTCAGCTGTTTTCCGACTGCCTGACTATTGTGCTCGCTGCCCAGATGGGTGCTGCTTTCACTGCTGATGTGCAGGCAGCTTGCCAGAAGTTCCTGGCCGTGGTGGTGTCCTCCCTGGGAATGCAGTACCACTAAAGGCTGACGTCATGAACAACAGAAGCTGTGTTATCTTTTAAACAAGAATAAAAGTTTCCACAGTTGCCATTAAATCCTTTTGCATTGAATTGTCTGACTTTGTGTAGCCTGTGTGCCCGCATGTGTATGTGCCTATAATGATAGACATTTAACAATACACAGGATATGATGTAACAATCCCTTGTGCCACAGGGAGAAAATTTACAGAAGTCCAATTCATAATTGAAGAATGATGTCCTATCCTATGATGCTTGCCATCAGCAGAATAGTTACTCTCAATGTCACTTTGGTTCTGGATCAGATTCAATGAATACTCCCAGCAAGTTTATCCAATACATCAGAATATGTTTTGAGATATGTTTCAAAATAACCACAAACACATTTGGTCAAAAATTGCATTTGTTGCCTACTTATAGATGACATTCATTCAAATGAATGGGGCACTGGGAAACATTTTCTTCTAACATAATTATCTGCAAGTATAGGTTGGCCACTCAAAATATATTTTAGGCAATTTGAAATTGTAATGTGTAGTACAGTATGGGGGGATGGTCTCCCATCATGTTCCTTCTCATACAACAGAATCATTCGCTGTACAATTTTTCAAAGATGCTATTGTACAATTTGATTTAGTTGAGTTTTAATTTAAAACCAAATGGAAAAAGTGTTACATAAGACATGCATAGGTTTTACATAGTCAATCTATCAGAGATAAGTCAAGTTTCAAATGTTGGTAATGCTCTGAAGGAAATGGGATGTTGGTAACATTAGTGTAGTCGATACTGTAGGTAGGTGTATGTGTCTATTTCTCTAGATTTGTCAGCCTGTCAGCGTGATTTCCATTAAAATAGGATGATACAGAGCAAACCACATCACAATTTCAGAAATTATTTTCTGAATAAGATGAAGAATGACTCTGAATCCAGACCAGGGCTATGTTCTTTTGACCTTAGATAATCTGCTGCGTGGTTAATGTAATGGGTTTGTGGTGCATACACATTTTAGGTGTTAAGGGTGTAAGTGCGTTTTGGGAAAACACATCGTCATATTGTTAGATATGACACTGTATAGTGTTGACAACATTGCATTATTACTTTGTCTGTATGAAAAACAAAGAAAAATAGGGTATTGGACTAACCGGACCACTGTCCACCTCAGTCACTGATATTCATGAGTGATTGTTATGATTTAGGGGTTAGAACAATGCTTGAACAGGAATCAATACATCAATAAATAAATAAATAAATTTGACACGTCGTTATTCATGGGTACAGGTGTATTTGGAAATTCTGATGAAACCACTTTAATGAATGTGATGAGTGTTTCCTATTAAATTTAAAAGTAAAAGTTGTCTACATTTAGACATAATGCCCCAGTGGTGCATTTATTCTTGTTGGGATTGGCTTCTCCAAAACGATCGTTTTGAAGTTGAGAGTTAGCCGTTTTGAGTAATTGTGTAAGTGGTTCTTTGAGAAAAGAGTTGAATAAAGCTAAGACATTTGGCCAATATGGTAATGTATTGTATAGCAACACTCAAAATACACAAAATACTAGTAGAGCACTTGAGTGACCTTGAGGGACCTTGTGAGTCATTCAATTTGGGCCATATCTCTGTATTCACATGGAAACTTGTAAGATAACGGAGGCGTGGTCTCCACGCAAAGATGGCTGCTGCAGATGAGGCAACAATACATAAACCCCCTCGCAAAATTGGGTCTGAGCCAGGAAGAGGACTGCGCAAAAATGAGTCTCACCGCAAAAGACAAAGCCACTGTGAAGACTTTCTTTGGCAGTGTTTGGTACAAATTTGAGGAGATTGGCGGCGATGCCCTGTTGAGGTAATAACGATGGTAGTTAAAGGTATTTAGGGATTCTGTGTGCATTAGAAAGTACATGCAAGAGCGTTAAAATGTGTGTACCATTGCACACATTCATTCAAATGAATGGGGCACTGGGAAACATTTTCTTCTAATATATACATTATCTGCAAGTATAGGTTGGCTACTCAAAATATATTTTAGGCAATTTTAAATTGTAACGTGTAGTACAGTATGGGGGGATTGTCTCCCATCATGTTCCTTCTCATACAACAGAATCATTCGCTGTACAATTTTTCAAAGATGCTATTGTACAATTTGATTTAGTTGAGTTTTAATTTAAAACCAAATGGAAAAAGTGTTACATAAGACATGCATAGGTTTTAGATAGTCAATCTATCAGAGATAAGTCAAGTTTCAAATGTTGGTAATGCTCTGAAGGAAATGGGATGTTGGTAACATTAGTGTAGTCGATACTGTAGGTAGGTGTATGTGTCTATTTCTCTAGATTTGTCAGCCTGTCAGCGTGATTTCCATTAAAATAGGATGATACAGAGCAAACCACATCACAATTTCAGAAATTATTTTCTGAATAAAATGAAGAATGACTCTGAATCCAGACCAGGGCTATGTTCTTTTGACCTTAGATAATCTGCTGCGTGGTTAATGTAATGGGTTTGTGGTGCATACACATTTTAGGTGTTAAGGGTGTAAGTGCGTTTTGGGAAAACACATCGTCATATTGTTAGATATGACACTGTATAGTGTTGACAACATTGCATTATTACTTTGTCTGTATGAAAAACAAAGAAAAATAGGGTATTGGACTAACCGGACCACTGTCCACCTCAGTCACTGATATTCATGAGTGATTGTTATGATTTAGGGGTTAGAACAATGCTTGAACAGGAATCAATACATCAATAAATAAATAAATAAATTTGACACGTCGTTATTCATGGGTACAGGTGTATTTGGAAATTCTGATGAAACCACTTTAATGAATGTGATGAGTGTTTCCTATTAAATTTAAAAGTAAAAGTTGTCTACATTTAGACATAATGCCCCAGTGGTGCATTTATTCTTGTTGGGATTGGCTTCTCCAAAACGATCGTTTTGAAGTTGAGAGTTAGCCGTTTTGAGTAATTGTGTAAGTGGTTCTTTGAGAAAAGAGTTGAATAAAGCTAAGACATTTGGCCAATATGGTAATGTATTGTATAGCAACACTCAAAATACACAAAATACTAGTAGAGCACTTGAGTGACCTTGAGGGACCTTGTGAGTCATTCAATTTGGGCCATATCTCTGTATTCACATGGAAACTTGTAAGATAACGGAGGCGTGGTCTCCACGCAAAGATGGCTGCTGCAGATGAGGCAACAATACATAAACCCCCTCGCAAAATTGGGTCTGAGCCAGGAAGAGGACTGCGCAAAAATGAGTCTCACCGCAAAAGACAAAGCCACTGTGAAGACTTTCTTTGGCAGTGTTTGGTACAAATTTGAGGAGATTGGCGGTGATGCCCTGTTGAGGTAATAACGATGGTAGTTAAAGGTATTTAGGGATTCTGTGTGCATTAGAAAGTACATGCAAGAGCGTTAAAATGTGTGTACCATTGCACACATTCATTCAAATGAATGGGGCACTGGGAAACATTTTCTTCTAATATATACATTATCTGCAAGTATAGGTTGGCTACTCAAAATATATTTTAGGCAATTTTAAATTGTAACGTGTAGTACAGTATGGGGGGATTGTCTCCCATCATGTTCCTTCTCATACAACAGAATCATTCGCTGTACAATTTTTCAAAGATGCTATTGTACAATTTGATTTAGTTGAGTTTTAATTTAAAACCAAATGGAAAAAGTGTTACATAAGACATGCATAGGTTTTAGATAGTCAATCTATCAGAGATAAGTCAAGTTTCAAATGTTGGTAATGCTCTGAAGGAAATGGGATGTTGGTAACATTAGTGTAGTCGATGCTGTAGGTAGGTGTATGTGTCTATTTCTCTAGATTTGTCAGCCTGTCAGCGTGATTTCCATTAAAATAGGATGATACAGAGCAAACCACATCACAATTTCAGAAATTATTTTCTCAATAAGATGAAGAATGACTCTGAATCCAGACCAGGGCTATGTTCTTTTGACCTTAGATAATCTGCTGCGTGGTTAATGTAATGGGTTTGTGGTGCATACACATTTTAGGTGTTAAGGGTGTAAGTGCGTTTTGGGAAAACACATCATCATATTGTTAGATATGACACTGCATAGTGTTGACAACATTGCATTATTACTTTGTCTGTATGAAAAACAAAGAAAAATAGGGTATTGGACTAACCGGACCACTGTCCACCTCAGTCACTGATATTCATGAGTGATTGTTATGATTTAGGGGTTAGAACAATGCTTGAACAGGAATCAATACATCAATAAATAAATAAATAAATTTGACACGTCGTTATTCATGGGTACAGGTGTATTTGGAAATTCTGATGAAACCACTTTAATGAATGTGATGAGTGTTTCCTATTAAATTTAAAAGTAAAAGTTGTCTACATTTAGACATAATGCCCCAGTGGTGCATTTATTCTTGTTGGGATTGGCTTCTCCAAAACGATCGTTTTGAAGTTGAGAGTTAGCCGTTTTGAGTAATTGTGTAAGTGGTTCTTTGAGAAAAGAGTTGAATAAAGCTAAGACATTTGGCCAATATGGTAATGTATTGTATAGCAACACTCAAAATACACAAAATACTAGTAGAGCACTTGAGTGACCTTGAGGGACCTTGTGAGTCATTCAATTTGGGCCATATCTCTGTATTCACATGGAAACTTGTAAGATAATGGAGGCGGGGTCTCCACGCAAAGATAGCTGCTGCAGATGAGGCAACAATGCATAAACCCCCTCACAAAATTGGGTCTGAGCCAGGAAGAGGACTGCGCAAAAATGAGTCTCACCGCAAAAGACAAAGCCACTGTGAAGACTTTCTTTGGCAGTGTTTGGCACAAATTTGAGGAGATTGGCGGCGATGCCCTGTTGAGGTAATAATGATGGTAGTTAAAGATATTTAGGGATTCTGTGTGCATTAGAAAGTACATGCAAGAACGTTAAAATGTGTGTACCATTGCACATGCGTAATGAATGTTGCAACTGTCCCTGTCCTCTCAGGACCCTGGCAGTGTATCCCCAGACTAAGACCTACTTCGCCCACTGGGATGATCTGAGCGCGACGTCTCCTATAATCAGGAAGCATGGTATAACTATCATGGGAGGCATCATGGATGCGGTGGGCAAAATGGACGACCTCATTGGTAGCATGCTCACTCTCAGCGAGCTGCACGCCTTCAATCTGCGAGTGGATCCTGCCAACTTCAAGGTGCGTTGTGACAGCTGTCCTGAATGAATAACATCAATGACAATAAACATCATCCAAATTAATTTTACCTCCAATTCCATGAATCCTGTCCACCCTATAATTCGGTTCACTTCTCATTCCCAGATCTTGTTCCATAACCTTCTTGTGGTTATGGCTATTTTGCTCCCTGAAGACTTCACCCCAGAGGTCCATGTGTCTGTGGACAAGTTTCTCACCAAGGTCGTCTTGGCTCTGTCTGACAAGTACCGCTGAAATGGAGCCACGTTAACATTTGACGTTCAACATTTTGGTTTCTTTCATTTAATGACTCAGTTGATTGTATTTTATTTAACCACCTCTAGAATAAACAATAGCGAGCTATTACTGCCTCTTAGAGTGTTTATAGAATCTCTATTTAATCAGATAATTTTCAAGACCCAAATATTTATGTGCCATCTCAATCTTATTGCATTATAACAAGAGTGTATCAAAACCTTAATTGGACCAGCGTACATGGATTATTCATAAATTTACAATGTGAAAGTCACAGATGAACTTCTTAAAAGTATTAGAGAATATATAACAGAACATATTATATGATTAAAAAAATATATATGTTATACCTATTTTGTCTCTGTAATGTTAAATAATTCTAAAATATTTTTTATTGTTGTTATTATTATTAGTGGGATTGCTGTGTAACAGCAAACCCACTATTGTTATCTTGCAGGCTTATTATTATTCCTCCGTGCGCTTTTTTTGCTCACCTGTAGCCAGAAAACCGCTTGTGCCACATATGTGGTTCAGGTAACGAAATGTGTGTAATTTTGTGGAGCATTATGGAAATTCTTAACATTTGCAGAAATTTGCACGATTCACAAGCTATCGCAGATAAACGCAATTTTTTTTAAAACGCGGTCGGCGCGTAACTTGTCCCACCGTTTGTGCTACATGCACGTGTCATATGTCAAACTGTCCAGAATTATGTGTAGATTTATGCTATGTCTTTTCTAAGAGATACTAGTAGTACTTTAGGAATTATGAAGTACTTCATACCGCTGCTGAGTCAGCAGAAAATGCCCATAGACTTCAATGTATTTTGAACTCTCCATAGACTTCAATGTATTTTGTACTCTCATAGACTTCAATGTATTTGTAATGCAACTGCATTCAACTTCATACAACTTTCAAGTACTACTACTAGTACTACTACAAATGCCGCCATTTCGGTTCCAGGCGGCCATTTTTGATCCAGCTACTACACATTAGCAATGACATATTAGACCTTAGCAACGACTTACAAACAACATAGGAACCAACTATGACACCCTAGCAACCAACTATTACACCCTAGCAACCGCCTAGGACACCCTAGCAACACCCTAGCAATGACCCAGGACACCCTAGCAACACCCTAGCAACGACCCAGGACACCCTAGCAACACTGTAGCAACGGCCCAGGACACCCTAGCAATGGCCCAAGACACCCTAGCAACACCCTAGCAATGGCCTATGACACCCTAGCAACGGCCCAGGACACCCTAGCAACAGCCTAGGATACCCTAGCAGCACCTTAGCAACGGCCCAGGACACCCTAGCAACGGCCTATGACACCCTAGCAACACACTAGCAACGGCCTATGACAGCCTAGCAACACCCTAGCAACGGCCTAGGACACCCTAGCAACGGCCCAGTACACCCTAGCAACACACTAGCAACGGCCCAGGACACCCTAGCAGCACCCTAGCAACAGCCTAGGACACCCTAGCAACACCCTAGCAACACCCTAGCAATGGCCTAGGACACCCTAGCAACGGCCCAGGAAACCCTAGCAACACCCTAGCAACGGCCTAGGATACCCTAGCAACACCCTAGCAACGGCCCAGGACACCGTAGCAACACCCTAGCAACGGCCCAGGACACCCTAGCAACGGCCTATGACACCCTAGCAACACCCTAGCAATGGTCTATGACAGCCTAGCAAAACCCTAGCAACGGCCTAGGACACCCTGGCAACACCCTAGCAACGGCCCAGGACACCCTAGCAACACCCTAGAAATGGACTAGGACACCCTAGCAACACCCTAGCAATGGCCTAGAACACCCTAGCAACACCCTAGCAATGGCCCTGGACACCGTAGCAACACCCTAACAATGGCCCTGAACACCCTAGCAACACCCTTCCAACAGTCTAGAACACCCTAGCAACGGCCCAGGACACCCTAGCAACACCCTAGCAATGGCCTAGGACACCCTAGCAACACCCTAGCAACGGCCAAGGATACCCTAGCAACATCCTAGCAACGGCCCAGGACACCGTAGCAACACCCTAGCAACGACCTAGGATATCCTAGCAACACCCTAGCAACGCCTCAGGACACCCTAGCAATGTCCTAGGACACCCTAGCAACGGCCTAGGATACCCTAGCAACACCCTAGCAATGCCTCAGGACACCCTAGCAACGTCCTAGGACACCCTAGCAATGGCCCAGGACACCCTAGCAACCACCTTTATATCCCATTAAGCTTAGCACATGTACATACTTCGCGGTTTGCCCATACAGCAATCCCACACATTTTCCGCAGGAAATGCATTTCTAGTTATTATTCTTCTTCCGTGCGTTTTTTTGCTCACCTGTAGTCAGAAAACCGCTTGTGCCAAAGATGTGGCTCAAGTATCGAAACATTCGTCATTTTGAGGAGCATTATGGAAATTCGTAACATTTGAATGAATTTGCACGATTCACGATTTATCACAGAAAAACACGCTTTTTAAAAACGCGGTCGAGCGCTACTTGTCCCGCAGTTTTCGAGCTACATGCACGTATCATATGTCAAACTGTGCAGAATTATATGGGGAGGTGTGCTATGACTTTTCTAAGAGATACTAGTAGTACTTTATGATATTATATCTATATTTATATAGAATTATGCAGTATTTTTTGCAGTAAAACGCCAACAAAATTGTTGTCCCATAGACTTCAATGTATTTGTAATTGCAACTGCATGCCATTTTGGATCTAGGCGGCCATTTCGGATCCAGACCCATAGACCTCCATGTATTTTGAACTCCCATAGACTTCAATGTATTTGTAATGCAACTGCATTCAACTTCATTCAACATTCTACTACTACTAGTACTATTACAATGCTGCCATTTTGGATCTTGGTGGCCATTTTTGATCCAGACCACCATTTTAGATCCAGCTAGTACAACTTCAGCTACAATCACATAGACTTCAATGTATTTGTAATGCAACTGTATTCAACTTCATTCAACATTCTACTACTACTACTACTAGTACTACTACAACCCCGCCATTTTGGATCTTGGTGGCCATTTTGGATCCTGACCTATAGACCTCCATGTATTTTGAACTCCCATAGACTTCAATGTATTTGTAATGCAACTGCATTCAACTTCATACAACATTCTACTACTACTACTATTACTACTACTACTACTACTACTAGTACTACTACAATGCTGCCATTTTGGATCTTGGTGGCCATTTTGGATCCAGACCACCATTTTAGATCAAGCTAGTACACCTTAGCAATCACATAGATTTCAATGTATTTGTAATGTAACTGCATTCAACTTCATACAACTTTCAAGTACTACTACTAGTACTACTACAGATGCCGCCAATTTGGATCCAGGTGGCCATTTTGGATCCAGCTATCTTAGCAATGACATTTTAGACCCTAGCAACGACTTATGAACAACATAGGAACCACCTAGGACAACCTAGAAACCAACTATGACACCCTAGCAACGGCCCTGGACACCCTAGCAATACCCTAGCAATGGCCCAGGACACCCTAGCAACAGCCTAATAACGGCCCAGGACACCCTAGGAACGGTCCAGGATACCCGAGCAACGGCCCAGGACACCCTAGCAACGGCCCAAGAAATCCTAGCAACAGCCTAGCAACGGCCCAGGACACCCTAGCAACGGCCCAGGATACCCTAGCAACGGCCCAGGACACCTTAACAACACTCTAGCAATGGCCCAGGATACCTTAGCAACGGCCCAGGATGCCCTAGCAATGGCCCTGGACACCCTAGCAACACCCTAGCAACGGCCCAAGACACCCTAGCAACAGCCTAGCAACGGCCCAGGACACCCTAGCAACAGTCCAGGATACCCTAGCAACGGCCCTGGACACCCTAGCAACACCCTAGCAATGGCCCAGGACACCCTAGCAACAGCCTAGCAATGGCCCAGGACACCGTAGCAACGGCGCAGGATACCCTAGCAGACAGTGTATAGTCGCTATCACTGTCTGTCCTGCCATCAGACAGTTTTCTTTGGGAGGAGTCAGTAAGATAAAGCGCCTATATATGCAATGCCTTCAGTCTACTCAAACATAAGGAAACTTGGTCTTGAGCATATCTAAAGTGTCAACATGGTGGAGTGGACAGACTTCGAGCGTGCAACCATCCAAGACATCTTCGCCAAGATAGACTATGAAACCGTGGGGTCCCGGGCTCTGGCAAGGTATTCAATTTACTGTTGTAAACTGCAAATATGCCCTAAACATTCCTCCCCTCAAACTTCAATTCATTCAAAGTGATTTTTATATGTTCATATTCTGTTAAGGTGCCTGATCGTCTACCCTTGGACTCAGAGGTATTTCGGCAACTTCGGAAACCTCTGCAATGCCGCAGCAATTAAGATAAACCCGATGGTGGCCAAACATGGAACGACTATCCTGCACGGTCTGGACCGAGCTTTGAAGAACATGGACAACATCAAGGAAACCTATGCTGAGCTGAGCGTGCTGCACTCCGAGAAGCTTAATGTGGACCCCGACAACTTCAGGGTAGGTTATAAAGCTCTGGAGAAAAAATAAGAGACCACTCCAAATTTATCAGTTTCTCTGGTTTTACTATTTATAGGTATGTGTTTGAGCAAAATGAACATTTTTGTTTTATTCTATAAACTACTGACAACATTTCTCCCAAATTCCAAATAAAAATATTGTCATTTAGAGCATTTATTTGCAGAAAATGACAACTGGTCAAAATAACAAAAAAGATTCAGTGTTTTCAGACCTCAAATAATGCAAAGAAAACAAGTTCATATTCATTTTTAAACAACACAATACTAATGTTTTAACTTAGGAAGAGTTCAGAAATCAATATTTGGTGGAATAACCCTGATTTTCAATCACAGCTTTCATGCGTCTTGGCATGCTCTCCACCAGTCTTTCACATTGCTGTTGGGTGACTTTATGCCACTCCTGGTGCAAAAATCCAAGCAGCTCTGCTTTGTTTGATGGCTTGTGACCATCCATCTTCCACTTGATCACATTCCAGAGGTTTTCAATGGGGTTCAGGTCTGGAGATTGGGCTGGCCATGACAGGGTCTTGATCTGGTGGTCCTCCATCCACACCTTGATTGACCTGACTGGGTGGCATGGAGCATTGTCCTGCTGGAAAAACCAATCCTCAGAGTTGAGGAACATTGTCAGAGCAAAAGGAAGCACGTTTTCTTCCAGGACAACCTTGTACGTGACTTGATTCATGCGTCCTTCACAAAGACAAATCTGTCCGATTCCAGCCTTGTTGAAGCACCCCCAGATCATCACCAATCCTCCACCAAATTTCACAGTGGGTGCGAGACACTGTGGCTTGTAGGCCTCTCCAGGTCTCTGTCTAACCATTAGACGACCAGGTGTTGGGCAAAGCTGAAAATTTGACTTATCGGAGAAGATGACCTTACTCCAGTCCTCTACGGTCCAAACCTTATGGTCGTTTGCAAACCTCAGCCTGGCTCTTCTTTGCTTCTCATTGATGAAGGGCTTTTTTCTAGCTTTGCACGACTTCAGCCCTGCCCCTAGGAGCCTGTTTCGAACCGTACTTGCCGTGCACTTCACCCCAGCTTCCGTTTGCCATTCTTTTTGTAGGTCACATGATGTCATCCTACGGTTGTTGAGTGACATTCGAATGAGTTGGAGAGTCAGTCAGTGGAGAGTTGTTTTCGCCCTTTGCCGGTCTGTATCTTTGTTGTCTGCTGCTTGACCTTGTTCTTATGAACCGCCGTCTTTGAAATTTTAAGGATGGAAGCAACCTGACGCTCACTGTATCCCTCTGCCAGTAAAGGCAGAATTGAACCCTTCTTTTCCTCACTCAAAACTTTTCTTTTCAACTCTTTTGGCATGGTCAATAGTTATTTTTTGATTCCAATTACTTTTGTGGTACTACTAGCACTGTTTTTGCCATCCAGTTGGTCCTATTGCAAGAGGATAGTGATGACCACAGCAGTGGTTTTTATACTTTTCTTTGTTAAATAAGATTTGGTTCAGGTAATCACCTAATCAGTACCTCATTAAGTAGAATGAGGTGTGCCTGGAATCTAATGGCTGCCATACATGTAGAGATGCTGATTTAAGAAAAATTTGGAATGGTCTCTTAATTTTTTCCAGAGCTGTATATTGCTGATTTTAATATTCTTCAGAAGTTAGAAGTGTTACCATGCCCAAGGGGCCACAGAAGACCTGGGGTTCATGTGAAATGTCCTTTCTGACAGATTTGCACATTATCTCGGTTATCTTCAGTAGTTGTACACTGAGCAATTTTTGGTTTATCGTTTGATGACAAGATCTGATGGATGGGTATACTGGTAAGTGTTTGCTCTGGGGCCCCTGCATGGTGGGACATCCATTCCATATAATTTTAGATACATATTTTTGTATTATTATTAATCCCCGGGGGGAAGATTCTGGGGTTGCAGCAACATAACAGTATCACAAAAACAGAATGTAGGGCCTAAATACCAGAATACACAATACACATGAAGTAGAACCATTTTGTACAGTGGATGTATGGCATATTTACATACAAGTAATAAGTTTAAGGTAGGTATAAGGCCTGGGAAGAGCAGCTTGTGAATAAATGGGTGGTACATATATACAGAGTAATGACTGGCAATGAATGAATGTGAAATCTTATAGAGTAAACATTTGTTTCCTCTTTCTTTCAGCTGTTTTCCGACTGCCTGACTATTGTGCTCGCTGCCCAGATGGGTTCTGCTTTCACTTCTGATGTGCAGGCAGCTTTCCAGAAGTTCCTGGCCGTGGTGGTGTCCTCCCTGGGAAGGCAGTACCACTAAAGGCTGACATCATGAACAACAGAAGCTGTGTTATCTTTTAAACAAGAATAAAAGTTTCCACAGTTGCCATTAAATCCTTTTGCATTGAATTGTCTGACTTTGTGTAGCCTGTGCAATAGACAGATAAGTAATTATAATAGTAAGATAAATAAGTAAGGGTTCAAACCTAACCCACCCTGAAGCCCTTTTATTTTTCTGTTGTTTTTTTCATCTGCCAGATGGTAGGTCCATAATTAAACTTTAAAATTTGAAAGACCTTAGCTCCTACACCGTCAATCCAATTTACATGAAAATTGGTACATGTATCTATCTTTACTCTACAAATGTTTCTCGAGGAACACCCATGTCTAACACTCATTGACCCTTTGTCCAATCAGCACAAAAAATGTGATTGACAGAATTTAACAAATTTGGTGCACATGCTTTAGACCCAAGTATTATTCAAGATATGATGTTTTGTTGTGATTGGTGCATGTGGGTTTGGCGCTTTCACATTATGCCTTGTGGGTTTGTAAATCACACCAAATTTCATGCAAATCAGTCAGGTGAGGCCAACCAATGGCACTTTTAGTCTTTCACCATCCACAGTAATGTTAATACATAGATTAATTCAATGGGTCATAACTGTCCACAAGGTCATTTTAATGGTTACATTATCATCATGAAACTTGCTGTGAGTGTCAAAACCTAGTTACACAGAAGTAATGTATTTACTTGAGGAAGGAAGGATACTTGTATCCTCCTAAAATACATGGCAGGACTATAGTTCTTTTCATAATGGGTATTGCATAATCTATTTTTGTCAAATACTGTAATCCTCCACATGCTGAAGAAATATCAGACTCCACTCCATTTCTATGGCGATGGCTTATTTCTGAATATGCTAAAATGGATTGTAGGAGTTGTGTGGAAAATTGCATCTAAGGCGTTACCATTAATATAATTACATTAAAATATCACAATAATAAAAAAAATGTTTAGTCCCATCTAGTAATTAGCTACTGCTCACTAAAGAATAAACTTACTAAACTTACTGGATAAACTTGCTGGGAGTCTGTCACTCACAGTGACATTGTGCTACAAATTAATGTAAATCATGGAATTGGTTGACTTGTTGCTTATAGAAAACGGCAACATGCCATTGCAATGCAGATTTTTAAAACAGCAATCTTAAAATATAATTCCAAACAGTATAGTTCTAGCGACACAAAAATACCGGTCCAGGGATGATTTCAGGTTAGCACTGTAATTTTTAAATTCAGTGTTGTGCGGTCACAGGTGTTTGTTTATCGGATTCGAACTGTAGATCAGAATCAGAACTAAGGGCCAGAACTAACGCAAGACTTCTCAGCACGTGACCAATAATTATTACTTTTTTTGTACCTTTCACTGTTTCTCTTTGGTTATGGACTATGGATAGTTGGCTGGACATAACCCATAAGCTCGAAGATACATGTCGCACCACGTTTTGTTTTTTTAACCATTAATTTTGCTTTCTGTTTCAATATTCAATTTCTAATTTTTTTTTCGTCCTACTTGGTGTAAGGAGATGGGTTTTTTTTAAGCGCCTTGAACTGGTTAAGAGTGGTCTAACCTGAGTCGAACGTAGGCGCATACTTGAGCTGAAATCTTTGTGTTAGAGCGCCCTCTGGCGGACCTGAAAACGTCCACTACCCCCAACGACTTTTTAATACAATATAACTTTAAATAGGCCATGGAAAAAAACTGATGCAGTGGAAAATAAAAAGGTGGGTGAACTTTGACCTCCAGTCTGAGATCATCATAAGGCAAACAAACATCAAGATTTAATCTACGCCTTTCCCTATTAAAGACCCTATCCTCATATAACTTACATCAGTTTTACTAGGATGTTTACTATGAATTTATGTCCTAAGGGTTAGATGAGTTTAGGTGGGTTTACCTTTTATGAAATCCCCAATGGTGACTGTGTCAGACTGTACTTCAATCAGTATATCAGTCTTACAAACACAGATACACTTTAACGTTTCATTTCAAGCCTGCACACATACACACTCAACAGACTGAGTCTTTGACACACTGTTCAGACAGACTGGAGACGATCCTGGTCCAGGATAGCTCCCTCACTGGTAGTGATGTTGAGGTCTGGAGCAGGGCACGGCAAAGAACAGACACGATTTGGAGAAAAATTTAAAATAGCTTTTTAAACCGTGATGAAGTTTGATACATATGTTAGAGGGAAGTGTTTGGTCCAGTGGTCTTGACATTAACTGGCCTCTTACAGATGTGGTGGTGAAGAAATAAGGTTAATTTAACCTAGTAGCTGGTGAGGTTTGAGGAATCGTTTATGGGTGTATTATCCAATAGCAAAGAAAACTCACGACATGCTTCATGCACAAGAAAGTTGTTGAAAGTTTCACGTGCATTTCCCAGAGTATGTCATGACAAAAACCTTTCAGGTTTGATGAACTTCTCTCTCTCACGGTCACTGTTCCCCATATATATCAATAACATCCCTCTGGCCGCGGGAAACTCTCTCATTCATATTTACACTGACGACAAAATCCTTTATGCTACCGGTCCCTCCCCTGTAAGTCCATTGCTCCGGGATAGCTTCCTCCAGGTTGAACAGGCGCTAACCAACCTCAAACTCTCTCTTAACACCACCAAGACAAAGGTTATGTGGCTTGGTAGGGAGGGTGCCGTGCCCGCTCCAGACCTCAACATCACTACCAGTGAGGGAGCTATCCTGGACCAGGATCGTCTCCAGTCTGTCTGAACAGTGTGTCAAAGACTGAGTCTGTTGAGTGTGTATGTGTGCAGGTTTGAAATGAAACCTTAAAGTGTATCTGCGTTTGTAAGACTGATATACTGATTGAAGTATATTATCTTTTGCTGTACAATTTTTCAAGTATTTGTCATTGTACAGCCAATCTATCAGAGATGAGTAAAGTTTCAAATGTTGGTAATGTTCAGAAGGAAATGGGTAACATTAGTGTAGTCGATGCTGTAGGTAGGTGTATTTGTCTATTTCTCTAGATATATCAGCCTGATTGTCATTAAAATAGGATGATACAGAGAAAACCACATCACAATGAATCCAGGCCAGGGCTGTGTTCTTTTGACCTTAGATCATCAGTTCCATGGTTAATGTAATGGGTTTGTGGTGCATACACATTTTAGGTGATTCAATTTGGGCCATATCTCTGTATTCACACCTACAAATTTGGCTGAGCACCAATGGTTATTTTCTAAACAACTAGGGAGGTAAGCAGTAGCTAAAAGTAAGATAATGCAGGTAGGCTCTTCAGGCAAGACAAAGCCCCTGTGAAGGCTTTCTTTTGCAAAAATGGCAAGTTCTGCTGAAACAGATATTAACATTTAACGTTTGCTGCAGTGCCAACTTTGTGAAGATGTGAAATCCTTCAATGAATGGAACTGTTTCAATCTGAACACTTTGGTTACTTTTATTTAATGACTCAGTTGATTCTATTTTATTCAACCACCTCTAGAACAAATATTACAATAACGAGCTATTACTGCCTATTCCAGTGTTTATAGAATCTCATCATTTTTAAGAACAAAATATGTATGTGACATCTCTTATTGCATTATAGCAAGAGTGTACCAAAACCTTAATTGGCATTGACATATCTCTTACACAAGTCACAGATAAACCTCTGCCAGCTGATTTCTCTCAGACAGTTGTCTTTGGGAGGAGTCAGTATGATAAAGCGGATATAAATGAAATTCCTTCAGTCAGCACGAACATAAGGATACTTGGTCTTGATCATATCTAAAGTGTCAACATGGTGGAGTGGACAGACTTCGAGCGTGCAACCATCCAAGACATCTTCGCCAAGATAGACTATGATAAAGTGGGGGCACAGGCTCTGGCAAGGTATTCAATTTACTGTTGTAAACTGTAAATATGCCCTAAACATTCCTCCCATCAAACTTCAATTCATTCAAAGTGATTTTTATATGTTCATATTCTGTTAAGGTGCCTGATCGTCTACCCTTGGACTCAGAGGTATTTCTGGAAATTCGGAAACCTCTACAACGCCGCAGCAATTACGATAAACCCGATGGTGGCCAAACATGGAACGACTATCGTGCACGGTCTGGACCGGGCTTTGAAGAACATGGACAACATCAAGGAAACCTATGCTGAGCTGAGTGTGCTGCACTCCGAGAAGCTTCACGTGGACCCCGACAACTTCAGGGTAGGTTATATATTGCGGATTTTAATATTAATATTAATATTAATATAAGTTAGAAGTGTTATCATGACCAAGGGGCCACAGAAGTCCCATATTTTGGTATCATTTGCCTGACCAGATCTGATGGATGGGTACTTGTGGTCAGTGTTTATAATCTGTGCATCATCTTATAGAGTAAACATTTGTTTCCTCTTTCTTTCAGCTGTTTTCCGACTGCCTGACTATTGTGGTCGCTGCCCAGATGGGTGCTGCTTTCACTGCTGATGTGCAGGCAGCTTGCCAGAAGTTCCTGGCCGTGGTGGTGTCCTCCCTGGGAATGCAGTACCACTAAAGGCTGACGTCATGAACAACAGAAGCTGTGTTATCTTTTAAACAAGAATAAAAGTTTCCACAGTTGCCAATAAATCCTTTTGCATTGAATTGTCTGACTTTGTGTCGCCTAGGTTTATAGTGACGTTATCATACTTTATTCTATTTTATCACTATAAAATTTTATAATAAAAAAAGCAAATCACTATAACATTTTTGTAGAACGAAGGACACTTGTTTCCTCCTGAAATATATGACAGGACTCTAATTCTTTTCATAATGGGTTTTGAATATTCTATATGGCTACGGCTTTTTTTGAATATGCTAAAATGAATTGTGGGTGTTGTGAAAAATTACATTTAAAAGGTGTGACTATTAATATAATAATGTTAACTTCTCACAATAATAACTTTTAGTCCCATCTTAGCTGCTAAATAAAGGATGGACATGATTTGGAGAAAACAATTTGAAATAGCTTTTTAAACTGTGATAAAGTTTGATAGAGTATGTATGTTAGAGGGAAGTGTTGAGAGTGAGACTGAGTAGCCGAACCAAGTCGTCCATCAGGTCAACCGATGGTATCCAATATGCCCAAGATGCTCCTTATCATGGCTGGTTTTACTATTTATAGGTATGTGTTTGAGCAAAATGAACATTTTTGTTTTATTCTATAAACTACTGACAACATTTCTCCCAAATTCCAAATAAAAATATTGTCATTTAGAGCATTTATTTGCAGAAAATGACAACTGGTCAAAATAACAAAAAAGATTCAGTGTTTTCAGACCTCGAATAATGCAAAGAAAACAAGTTCATATTCATTTTTAAACAACACAATACTAATGTTTTAACTTAGGAAGAGTTCAGAAATCAATATTTGGTGGAATAACCCTGATTTTCAATCACAGCTTTCATGCGTCTTGGCATGCTCTCCACCAGTCTTTCACATTGCTGTTGAGTGACTTTATGCCACTCCTGGCGCAAAAATCCAAGCAGCTCTGCTTTGTTTGATGGCTTGTGACCATCCATCTTCCACTTGATCACATTCCAGAGGTTTTCAATGGGGTTCAGATCTGGAGATTGGGCTGGCCATTACAGGGTCTTGATCTGGTGGTCCTCCATCCACACCTTGATTGACCTGACTGGGTGGCATGGAGCATTGTCCTGCTGGAAAAAACAATCCTCAGAGTTGGGGAACATTGTCAGAGCAAAAGGAAGCAAGTTTTCTTCCAGGACAACCTTGTACGTGACTTGATTCATGCGTCCTTCACAAAGACAAATCTGCCCGATTCCAGCCTTGTTGAAGCACCCCCAGATCATCACCAATCCTCCACCAAATTTCACAGTGGGTGCGAGACACTGTGGCTTGTAGGCCTCTCCAGGTCTCTGTCTAACCATTAGACGACCAGGTGTTGGGCAAAGCTGAAAATTTGACTTATCGGAGAAGATGACCTTACTCCAGTCCTCTACGGTCCAAACCTTATGGTCGTTTGCAAACCTCAGCCTGGCTCTTCTTTGCTTCTCATTGATGAAGGGCTTTTTTCTAGCTTTGCACGACTTCAGCCCTGCCCCTAGGAGCCTGTTTCGAACCGTACTTGCCGTGCACTTCACCCCAGCTTCCGTTTGCCATTCTTTTTGTAGGTCACATGATGTCATCCTACGGTTGTTGAGTGACATTCGAATGAGTTGGAGAGTCAGTCAGTGGAGAGTTGTTTTCGCCCTTTGCCGGTCTGTATCTTTGTTGTCTGCTGCTTGACCTTGTTCTTATGAACCGCCGTCTTTGAAATTTTAAGGATGGAAGCAACCTGACGCTCACTGTATCCCTCTGCCAGTAAAGGCAGAATTGAACCCTTCTTTTCCTCACTCAAAACTTTTCTTTTCAACTCTTTTGGCATGGTCAATAGTTATTTTTTGATTCCAATTACTTTTGTGGTACTACTAGCACTGTTTTTGCCATCCAGCTGGTCCTATTGCAAGAGGATAGTGATGACCACAGCAGTGGTTTTTATACTTTTCTTTGTTAAATAAGATTTGGTTCAGGTAATCACCTAATCAGTACCTCATTAAGTAGAATGAGGTGTGCCTGGAATCTAATGGCTGCCATACATGTAGAGATGCTGATTTAAGAAAAATTTGGAATGGTCTCTTAATTTTTTCCAGAGCTGTATATTGCTGATTTTAATATTCTTCAGAAGTTAGAAGTGTTACCATGCCCAAGGGGCCACAGAAGTCCTGGGGTTCATGTGAAATGTCCTTTCTGACAGATTTGCACATTATCTCGGTTATCTTCAGTAGTTGTACACTGAGCAATTTTTGGTTTATCGTTTGATGACAAGATCTGATGGATGGGTATAGTGGTCAGTGTTTGCTCTGGGGCCCCTGCATGGTGGGACATCCATTCCATATAATTTTAGATACATATTTTTGTATTATTATTAATCCCCGGGGGGAAAATTCTGGGGTTGCAGCAACATAACAGTATCACAAAAACAGAATGTAGGGCCTAAATACCAGAATACACAATACACATGAAGTAGAACCATTTTGTACAGCGGATGTATGGCATATTTACATACAAGTAATAAGTTTAAGGTAGGTATAAGGCCTGGGAAGAGCAGCTTGTGAATAAATGGGTGGTACATATATACAGAGTAATGACTGGCAATGAATGAATGTGAAATCTTATAGAGTAAACATTTGTTTCCTCTTTCTTTCAGCTGTTTTCCGACTGCCTGACTATTGTGCTCGCTGCCCAGATGGGTTCTGCTTTCACTTCTGATGTGCAGGCAGCTTTCCAGAAGTTCCTGGCCGTGGTGGTGTCCTCCCTGGGAAGGCAGTACCACTAAAGGCTGACATCATGAACAACAGAAGCTGTGTTATCTTTTAAACAAGAATAAAAGTTTCCACAGTTGCCATTAAATCCTTTTGCATTGAATTGTCTGACTTTGTGTAGCCTGTGCAATAGACAGATAAGTAATTATAATAGTAAGATAAATAAGTAAGGGTTCAAACCTAACCCACCCTGAAGCCCTTTTATTTTTGTGTTGTTTTTTTCATCTGCCAGATGGTAGGTCCATAATTAAACTTTAAAATTTGAAAGACCTTAGCTCCTACACCGTCAATCCAATTTACATGAAAATTGGTACATGTATCTATCTTTACTCTACAAATGTTTCTCGAGGAACACCCATGTCTAACACTCATTGACCCTTTGTCCAATCAGCACAAAAAATGTGATTGACAGAATTTAACAAATTTGGTGCACATGCTTTAGACCCAAGTATTATTCAAGATATGATGTTTTGTTGTGATTGGTGCATGTGGGTTTGGCGCTTTCACATTATGCCTTGTGGGTTTGTAAATCACACCAAATTTCATGCAAATCAGTCAGGTGAGGCCAACCAATGGCACTTTTAGTCTTTCACCATCCACAGTAATGTTAATACATAGATTAATTCAATGGGTCATAACTGTCCACAAGGTCATTTTAATGGTTACATTATCATCATGAAACTTGCTGTGAGTGTCAAAACCTAGTTACACAGAAGTAATGTATTTACTTGAGGAAGGAAGGATACTTGTATCCTCCTAAAATACATGGCAGGACTATAGTTCTTTTCATAATGGGTATTGCATAATCTATTTTTGTCAAATACTGTAATCCTCCACATGCTGAAGAAATATCAGACTCCACTCCATTTCTATGGCGATGGCTTATTTCTGAATATGCTAAAATGGATTGTAGGAGTTGTGTGGAAAATTGCATCTAAGGCGTTACCATTAATATAATTACATTAAAATATCACAATAATAAAAAAAATGTTTAGTCCCATCTAGTAATTAGCTACTGCTCACTAAAGAATAAACTTACTAAACTTACTGGATAAACTTGCTGGGAGTCTGTCACTCACAGTGACATTGTGCTACAAATTAATGTAAATCATGGAATTGGTTGACTTGTTGCTTATAGAAAACGGCAACATGCCATTGCAATGCAGATTTTTAAAACAGCAATCTTAAAATATAATTCCAAACAGTATAGTTCTAGCGACACAAAAATACCGGTCCAGGGATGATTTCAGGTTAGCACTGTAATTTTTAAATTCAGTGTTGTGCGGTCACAGGTGTTTGTTTATCGGATTCGAACTGTAGATCAGAATCAGAACTAAGGGCCAGAACTAACGCAAGACTTCTCAGCACATGACCAAGAATTATAAAAAATGTTGTACCTTTCACTGTTTCTCTTTGGTTATGGACTATGGATAGTTGGCTGGACATAACCCATAAACTCGAAGATACATGTCGCACCACGTTTTGTTTATTTAACCATTCATTTTGCTTTCTGTTTCAATATTCAATTTCTAATTTTTTTTTCGTCCTACTTGGTGTAAGGAGATGGGGTTTTTTAAGCGCCTTGAACTGGTTAAGAGTGGTCTAACCTGAGTCGAACGTAAACGCATACTTGAGCTGAAATCTTTGTGTTAGAGCGCCCTCTGGCGGACCTAATTTTGCTTTCTGTTTCAATATTCAATTTCTAATTTTTTTTTCGTCCTACTTGGTGTAAGGAGATGGGGTTTTTTAAGCGCCTTGAACTGGTTAAGAGTGGTCTAATCTGAGTCGAACGTAAACGCATACTTGAGCTGAAATCCTTGTGTTAGAGCGCCCTCTGGCGGACCTGAAAACGTCCACTACCCCCAACGACTTTTTAATACAATATAACTTTAAATAGGCCATGGAAAAAAACTGATGCAGTGGAAAATAAAAAGGTGGGTGAACTTTGACCTCCAGTCTGAGATCATCATAAGGCAAACAAACATCAAGATTTAATCTACGCCTTTCCCTATTAAAGACCCTATCCTCATATAACTTACATCAGTTTTACTAGGATGTTTACTATGAATTTATGTCCTAAAGGTTAGATGAGTTTAGGTGGGTTTACCTTTTATGAAATCCCCAATGGTGACTGTGTCAGACTGTACTTCAATCAGTATATCAGTCTTACAAACGCAGATACACTTTAACGTTTCATTTCAAGCCTGCACACATACACACTCAACAGACTGAGTCTTTGACACACTGTTCAGACAGACTGGAGACGATCCTGGTCCAGGATAGCTCCCTCACTGGTAGTGATGTTGAGGTCTGGAGCGGGCACGGCAAAGAACAGACACGATTTGGAGAAAAATTTAAAATAGCTTTTTAAACCGTGATGAAGTTTGATACATATGTTAGAGGGAAGTGTTCGGTCCAATGGTCTTGACATTAACTGGCCTCTTACAGATGTGGTGGTGAAGAAATAAGGTTAATTTAACCTAGTAGCTGGTGAGGTTTGAGGAATTGTTTATGGGTGTATTATCCAATAGCAAAGAAAACTCACGACATGCTTCATGCACAAGAAAGTTGTTGAAAGTTTCACGTGCATTTCCCAGAGTATGTCATGACAAAAACCTTTCAGGTTTGATGAACTTCTCTCTCTCACGGTCACTGTTCCCCATATACATCAATAACATCCCTCTGGCCGCGGGAAACTCTCTCATTCATATTTACACTGACGACAAAATCCTTTATGCTACCGGTCCCTCCCCTGTAAGTCCATTGCTCCGGGATAGCTTCCTCCAGGTTGAACAGGTGCTAACCAACCTCAAACTCTCTCTTAACCCCACCAAGACAAAGGTTATGTGGCTTGGTAGGGAGGGTGCCGTGCCCGCTCCAGACCTCAACATCACTACCAGTGAGGGAGCTATCCTGGACCAGGATCGTCTCCAGTCTGTCTGAACAGTGTGTCAAAGACTGAGTCTGCAGGCTTGAAATGAAACGTTAAAGTGTATCTGCGTTTGTAAGACTGATATACTGATTGAAGTACAGTCTGACACAGTCACCATTGGGGATTTCATAAAAGGTAAACCCACCTAAACTCATCTAACCCTTAGGACATAAATTCATAGTAAATATCCTAGTAAAACTGATGTAAGTTATATGAGGATAGGGTCTTTAATAGGGAAAGGCGTAGATTAAATCTTGATGTTTGTTTGCCTTATGATGATCTCAGACTGGAGGTCAAAGTTCACCCACCTTTTTATTTTCCACTGCATCAGTTTTTTTCCATGGCCTATTTAAAGTTATATTGTATTAAAAAGTCGTTGGGGGTAGTGGACGTTTTCAGGTCCGCCAGAGGGCGCTCTAACACAAAGATTTCAGCTCAAGTATGCGCCTACGTTCGACTCAGGTTAGACCACTCTTAACCAGTTCAAGGCGCTTAAAAAAACACCATCTCCTTACACCAAAAAATTAGAAATTGAATATTGAAACAGAAAGCAAAATTAATGGTTAAAAAAACAAAACGTGGTGCGACATGTATCTTCGAGCTTATGGGTTATGTCCAGCCAACTATCCATAGTCCATAACCAAAGAGAAACAGTGAAAGGTACAAAAAAATTAATAATTCTTGGTCACGTGCTGAGAAGTCTTGCGTTAGTTCTGGCCCTTAGTTCTGATTCTGATCTACAGTTCGAATCCGATAAACAAACACCTGTGACCGCACAACACTGAATTTAAAAATTACAGTGCTAACCTGAAATCATCCCTGGACCGGTATTTTTGTGTCGCTAGAACTATACTGTTTGGAATGATATTTTAAGATTGCTGTTTTAAAAATCTGCATTGCAATGGCATGTTGCCGTTTTCTATAAGCAACAAGTCAACCAATTCCATGATTTACATTAATTTGTAGCACAATGTCACTGTGAGTGACAGACTCCCAGCAAGTTTATCCAATACATCAGGATATGTTTTGAGATATGTTTCAAAATAACCACAAACAAATTTGGTCAAAAATTGCATTTGTAGTCTACTTGTAGATGACATTCATTCGGGGCACTGGAAAACATTTTCTCATAACATATACAGTATCTGCAAGTATATGTTGGCCACTCAAAATATATTTTGAATAAATGTTATTATCTACATGTACACACATTTTCTCTGAAGTATAGGCAATTTTAAATTGTAATGTGTAGTACAGTATGGGGAGATTGTCTCCTATTATGTTTCTTCTCAGACAATATTATCTTTTGCTGTACAATTTTTCAAGTATTTGTCATTGTACAGCCAATCTATCAGAGATGAGTAAAGTTTCAAATGTTGGTAATGTTCAGAAGGAAATGGATAACATTAGTGTAGTCGATGCTGTAGGTAGGTGTATTTGTCTATTTCTCTAGATATATCAGCCTGATTGTCATTAAAATAGGATGATACAGAGAAAACCACATCACAATGAATCCAGGCCAGGGCTGTGTTCTTTTGACCTTAGATCATCAGTTCCATGGTTAATGTAATGGGTTTGTGGTGCATACACATTTTAGGTGATTCAATTTGGGCCATATCTCTGTATTCACACCTACAAATTTGGCTGAGCACCAATGGTTATTTTCTAAACAACTAGGGAGGTAAGCAGTAGCTAAAAATAAGATAATGCAGGTAGGCTCTTCAGGCAAGACAAAGCCCCTGTGAAGGCTTTCTTTTGCAAAAATGGCAAGTTCTGCTGAAACAGATATTAACATTTAACGTTTGCTGCAGTGCCAACTTTGTGAAGATGTGAAATCCTTCAATGAATAGAACTGTTTCAATCTGAACACTTTGGTTACTTTTATTTAATGACTCAGTTGATTCTATTTTATTCAACCACCTCTAGAACAAATAATACAATAACGAGCTATTACTGCCTATTCCAGTGTTTATAGAATCTCATCATTTTTAAGAACAAAATATGTATGTGACATCTCTTATTGCATTATAGCAAGAGTGTACCAAAACCTTAATTGGCATTGACATATCTCTTACACAAGTCACAGATAAACCTCTGCCAGCTGATTTATCTCAGACAGTTGTCTTTGGGAGGAGTCAGTATGATAAAGCGGATATAAATTAAATTCCTTCAGTCAGCACGAACATAAGGATACTTGGTCTTGATCATATCTAAAGTGTCAACATGGTGGAGTGGACAGACCTCGAGCGTGAAATCATCCAAGACATCTTCGCCAAGATAGACTATGAAAAAGTGGGGGCACTGGCTCTGGCAAGGTATTCAATTTACTGTTGTAAACTGTAAATATGCCCTAAACATTCCTCCCATCAAACTTCAATTCATTCAAAGTGATTTCTATATGTTCATATTCTGTTAAGGTGCCTGATCGTCTACCCTTGGACTCAGAGGTATTTCTGGAAATTCGGAAACCTCTACAACGCCGCAGCAATTAAGATAAACCCGATGGTGGCCAAACATGGAGCGACTATCGTGCGCAGTCTGGACCGGGCTTTGAAGAACATGGACAACATCAAGGAAACCTATGCTGAGCTGAGTGTGCTGCACTCCGAGAAGCTTCACGTGGACCCCGACAACTTCAGGGTAGGTTATATATTGCGGATTTTAATATTAATATTAATATTAATATAAGTTAGAAGTGTTATCATGACCAAGGGGCCACAGAAGTCCCGGGGTTCATGTGAAATGTCCTCTCTGACAGATTTGCACATTATCTCGGTTATCTTCAGTAGTATGTTGAACATATTTTGGTATCATTTGCCTGACCAGATCTGATGGATGGGTACTTGTGGTCAGTGTTTATAATCTGTGCATCATCTTATAGAGCAAACATTTGTTTCCTCTTTCTTTCAGCTGTTTTCCGACTGCCTGACTATTGTGGTCGCTGCCCAGATGGGTGCTGCTTTCACTGGTGAAGTGCAGGCAGCTTGCCAGAAGTTCCTGTCCGTGGTAGTGTCCTCCCTGGGAATGCAGTACCACTAAAGGCTGACGTCATGAACAACAGAAGCTGTGTTATCTTTTAAACAAGAATAAAAGTTTCCACAGTTGCCAATGAATCCTTTTGCATTGAATTGTCTGACTTTGTGTCGCCTAGGTTTATAGTGACGTTATCATACTTTATTCTATTTCATCACTATAAAATTTTATAATAAAAAAAGCAAATCACTATAACATTTTTGTAGAACGAAGGACACTTGTTTCCTCCTGAAATATATGACAGGACTCTAATTCTTTTCATAATGGGTTTTGAATATTCTATATGGCTACGGCTTTTTTTGAATATGCTAAAATGAATTGTGGGTGTTGTGAAAAATTACATTTAAAAGGTGTGACTATTAATATAATAATGTTAACTTCTCACAATAATAACTTTTAGTCCCATCTTAGCTGCTAAATAAAGGACGGACATGATTTGGAGAAAACAATTTGAAATAGCTTTTTAAACTGTGATAAAGTTTGATAGAGTATGTATGTTAGAGGGAAGTGTTGAGAGTGAGACTGAGTAGCCGAACCAAGTCGTCCATCAGGTCAACCGATGGTATCCAATATGCCCAAGATGCTCCTTATCATGGCAAAGCCTTGTTTCTTTACCAGGAGAGAGACGAAGCTCAGGTCCCTCCAGTAGGAGAAGTAGGTCTCAGTCTGCGGGTAGTCTCAGTAGTGCTCGAAAGGCAAATAAAGATTATTTATAGTTGTACATCCCGAAGGTGACATATTTGCAGATATGTCTAGAGATTGATGATATATTATAAATTATATTGATTTGATCATCACCAACAGTAATTTAGGCCTCTTGTCTATCGATATGACATTCATCAAAATTCACCTATTGGCATGTCCATTCAAGTTTTTGTGTGTGTGTGTGTGTGTGTGTGTGTGTGTGTGTGTGTGTGTGTATTCTGTGGTAGTTTGGGGTATTTTGTGGTAGTTTGTGCTACATTTTGGGCTCGTTTGAGATGCTTTGTGATGTGCCTTTTGGTAGATTGTGATACTTTGTGGCAGTTTGGGGTACTTTGTGGTTGTTTGGGGTAAAGTGTGGTGTTTTGTGGGAGTTCGGGGTACATTTTCTGATAGTTTGGGGTACTTTGTGGTAGTTTGGGGTATCATGCGATAAATTAAATTAATGATTAAATTAGTTGATTTCACTAAATTGCTTTGTGAGTTTTTACAGTGTATCCTTCCCAATATCCAATACAATACTGTTTGGTGAAGTAGCCATTTGCTACTAGATATTGCGTTAATAAATACTTTGTGTATTCATATTCATCCTGACCACTTAAAGAAGAATAAAGTACGCTGCTATGCATGCTGGTATAAAGTTGATCAGTGATGAACTAATGAACTTTGACGTAACTATTCAGTGATAAGCACATTTGAAAGACCAGACCTCTTGATAAAGAAAGAAAATTACTCAGATATATAGGCTTACAATTATTGTATTGACATGGGAGTCATTTAGTTGCTATCAATTCAAGTTAGTTGCTTTTTACCTTGCGAGGAGCCCAATTACATCAAGCTTGACTCCCCCCAGACCTCCGCGGTCTATTCAACCATCGTGTTTTTGGACTCTGACAGTGCCTCCCCAAATGTTGAAGGATATACATTAAATTAATCCGCAGCCCTATTTGCACTCAGGCGAATCAAATTGTAGAGGGACGAAGACCGCTGTGTGGATGCAATGCCAGAAAACCTTCTGGACATTATCACGAGCCATCTGGCCTTATCAAGCATCACCGTGACTCAGTAGTCAACACCATGCCAAGAAAGCTCACGCCTGAAAGTTGCCCTACTGAACACTTTGATCACATTCGTTTAACAATTAATTAGTAAGGCTGTAGGGTCAATTCAATTAAATGGACTGTCCCTTTAGCCTACTTTAGCCTAGTTTTTCTCTTTCTCTTTCTCCTTGTTGTGTGCCTTGGGTACTTTGAAGGGCACGCTTATATTAAAGTTATTATTCTTATTATTATTACTACTACTATTATTATTATTATTATTATTATTATTATAATTATTGTACGCGTGTTATTTCTGTGTATTGGTTTGGTGTGAATGCAAGCACGCGGAGGAATAACTGCAGTGTAGTATCAGTTGCAGTGTACATTTGAAAAAAATATCGTGACCGGTCCACCCTTTGAAACCCAATAGTTTACACGCTTGGTTAGATACTCGCTTAGAAACACTCCCATGTATTGGCAGCCACCACATATAAAATGACCTTAGTCGTTGGTATCAATTGATAACCAAATCTTGTAATATTAATTAATTGCAGGGACTGGATTTAAAATCTGTTTGTATTTTATTTGGTCTGTCGTGGATTTATTTTACACCATACAATTTCAAATATTCAAGCACTCATGGTTTATGTTGGTAATATTTTATGCTCTGCAATTTCCTTAATTTAAAATATTTTACCGTTGCTTTATTTCTGCTGCATTATAGTACATTTAGGAATGTGCTGCAACGTGAACTTGTAACTTATTCAAAGCTTTGACCATGACATACCTTGCCGAAATAAAGATGTCGGAACTGAGAATAGACAATAACCACAGTAATCCTCAATATCAAATCCGTTTTAATTTCTGTTAATTTGTTGAGTGGTAGAGGTATGGGCACTGGGCTTTTTAAATTGGACTTTCGTGCGTAGGCCTACAATACATTTTATGAATTCAGTTATGATCAAGTTGAGGTTTTTTTTTAAGACGACGCCCCACAGTCACCATGACGTTTTATGTTTTGTTTATCTCGTGCAGGCTACCAGCCCATTTGGAACGGGTCCAAATAGCACGTAGCCTATCTCGGAGGTGGTCGGGGTGTGCCCACACTATGTTTCATGTATATAAACCCCCACGGCTTGGGATGATCATTACTCTGTTGAAAACAGGCAAGATGAGTCTTACTCTTAGGGACAAGGAGACGGTCAAGCTCTTCTGGAACAAGGTGGCTCACAAGGTGGAGGATGTCGGCAACGATGCTTTTTCCAGGTAAATCTTTACAGCTTTCAGTGACGTTGAGACTCGTATGAAACCGGGCGGTCCCCATTTAAAACACCATATAACATGTATTCTTATATTGTGTTTCTCCAGGCTGTTGGTCGTCTACCCGCAGACCAAGACCTACTTCAGCCACTGGAGTTCCCTGGCTCCCGGCTCTCCCTCGGTGAAGAAGCATGGAACGACTGTGTTACTGGGAATTGGAGAAGCCGTGAAAAAAATGGACGACCTGGAAAAAGGTCTTCTCACCCTCAGTGAGCTGCATGCCTTCCAGCTGCGAGTGGACCCTGCTAACTTCAAGGTATAGACACCATGTATGGAAAGCTAAAGCCTATCATTTATAATATATAAAAATAGATTCCCAGTCTGGTGTACGGGGCCACCAGGAGGTCCTTGAAGGGATTCCGTGGAACGAGGAATAGTTGAATTTCACTATAATCCACTAAAATGATGCCAATTAGAGAATGTATAAGAATGACTATTCTAATCATATGCTTTACTGTCAGCACTATTACCTCCCTATGCACACCTATACAATTCAACACATAAATCGACAATCAAATATATTTGATTACATTATACATAACATTTGGGAGGTCTTTGATATGAAAAAGTTGGAAAACCCCTGATATATCATATATAATAATGTACTTATCCTCTTTATACAGCTCCTGTCCCACTGCATCCTTGTAGTTCTGGCCATCATTTTCCCCATTGAGTTCACCCCAGAGGCTCATGTGGCTGTGGACAAGTTCCTGGCTGCCGTGTCCCGGGCTCTGAGTGACAAATACAGATAAACTGCAATCAGAAGGAGCAGAAGACGGACAGCGGCATTGAACACGCTCTGTTGCTCTGAATGATTAATAAATGTTGAAATGAAAATAAAATCGTTTCCTTCTACGTCTGAATGAATTTCTCTTATTTCTCTTATTTTTTTTAATACAGGTCAACCTGTCATAAATCAAGTGAATCAAATCAAATAATTAAATCTAACATTTGATTAAAACATGACATTTTAAACTTGTTTGCTTCTCACATGGGCAGAGAAGAAAATAAAGACCGAATGATCAATGGGTTTTTGTTAACATTTGGTATGATCGGTAGTTCAATAATACTAATAATAAACTATAGTTTGTTCATTCGCTGATTAGGCCATCTATTATGGGAAAGCAAGGAACAGACGTTTTTTGGTGGAGGGCCTAAACTATTCGTTTAAGCAAGAAGCTTGATGCTTGAAGTAATAGGCTGTAGCTTCCAACTGACAGGGGTATTCCAATTGACAGGGGATTTCAGTTTCCTTTTGAGCAAGTGAAAAGCATGTTCAATGGGGTTTAAATCTGGTGACTGACTGGGCCACATCAAACACTTCCACTTTTCTTCCCGATAAGCTCATTGGTTAGGTTTTGTCTTACTTCATGATTAACTTCAGGCATGGCATTTCTTTGAATGTTGGTGGACAATGTTTCTGTACACAGCTGTCATTCTGTTGCTGCAAGGCTACATCTTCAATAAAGACCATCAAACCGGTTGCAGATGCAGCCAAACAGATCCAAGCCATCACACTGCCTCCATGCTTGACAGATGAAGTAGTATGCGAGGGGCAGAGTAGTCTTTTTCTCCACACTTACACCTTTCCATCACTTTGGTCAAGGTTTATCTTTGTCTCATTTGTCCATAAGACTTGTTTCCAAAACTCACCAGACTCCTTTTTGTATTTTCTTACTAATTCCTATCTGGCCTTTCTGTTCTTTGTGCTGATAAGAGGTTTACATCTGGAAGTGTAGCCTCTGTAATTTGCCTCTCCGTCTTCTACACACCTTGTCCTATGATACTTTCACTCTCAATGTGTGGAGAACATAAGCTATTTATCGAGCTGCTATTTATCGATATTTTTTTTTTAGCATTTAAAAAAAATCACCCTGTCATCACTTTCGGTCTGATGTCTCAGATGACCTGAACGCTAGTTATTTCTAAGTCTTCCAGTAGTTAGTTTCTTCTTCAGGACATTCCATATTGTTGACTTTGGTATATCCTCACAATAGCCTTCTTGGTTGCCATACTCTACAAACACTAAACCATGTCCTGACACTCACAGTAGAAGTGCAAAATAAATACTAGAATGACTTTGATAAAAAGATCTAGTACAACATCAGGTGATAATATATGTATAATGATAGATTTATTTATTTATTGACACTGCCTCACAACTTCATCTTCAGGCAAAGGTAAGTTCAGCAAATCATAGTGCTTGGTGCATTTCACAAGTTCAGACTGTACTTCTTTACATTTGATTCCATAAGCACATTGATTTTTCAACATAAACTGCCAAGACTTTGGAGGTAAGCTTAACTCTTCTTTTTTCTGACTTTGTGGCAACGCCATCATTTGTGTTTGTTTTAGCTGTGACTTTAGACATTTTGTGCGCTTCCCATTTGATGCACACACAATTCCCACCACAACCGCTACAAAAAGACAACGACGGCATCCAGCCTTACAACAATGTAGCGACCCATAAGGACGGCAAACGTCACAACACAGCACACACAACGTAGTAAGCCTACGATACCCCACCGGTCGACATTTATGAATGAATACAGCGCACACAGCTCTATGACAAGCCACCGCATCAAACCACAAGCAACCCACCAATGGCCAACCAACGTATATCAACACCACCAAAAATAATACTGCGCAGTGAAAACGTGACATCAAACTCGACTAGTTAGGCTGTTTTCCATTACAGCTTTCATAGGCAATGTTTTGCACATATCTATCATCCGTGATGTACCATACTGCTGTGTGCGCCGCTTGGTTTGGTGTGAATGGGCTTGTAGTGGAGTGGCTCCGTGGCCTGCGTATCCAACAAGGCCTCTTCGTTTGGTGTGATTCCGCCGATCCATCCAAACATTTGCGATCCAAATGCACAAAAGATCCTTCCTTTAACTTAAGTTTCCAGGGAGGGTTTTTTACTTTTTCTAGTGGCTATTTGTCCATTGATTCCCCTTATTTTATGTTGTCCAAGTCCACTGTCCAGTCCAAGTCTTAAGTATGCAATTTGATTTATTTCCAGGTTCCATGAGCAAACAAACAAATCTCTGTCTCTCTCTCGCTCTGGTAAAAAAACAAAAAAAACTAGAAATGCATTTCCCGCGGAAAATGCGTCTGTCCTGGGCCATTGCTAGGGTGTTGCTAGGGTGTCCTGGGCCGTTGCTAGGGTGTCCTAGGCCGTTGCTAGGGTGTTGCTATGATCAATGCAAAAGCGCAGGGAAGAATAATAATAAACACGCAAGATTACAATAGTGGGTTTGCTGTTACACAGCAATCCCACTAAATATGGGGGGTGTCTTGTCAAGCTAGTTGCTGTAAGTCATATTCAGAGCATGGCTAAAGTTATAGTACTTTAAATAGCACTTCAGACTTTTACAAATGTAGCTCTCTTCCCTTTTGTTTCTCTCTATTGTACCTCCTACCGAACGAGCAAGGTATGGGAAAGGATCTTCATTATGTTTGTTGCAGACAAATAAATATCTGTTAAAATCAAACATGTAGTAATTTTTCACCAAAGTAAATAAGCAACAATGTGCACTGTTATTTTCAGTATGTAATCTGTTAATTATAAAAATGGGAGTAAATGTTACTTTGAAATAACTTCTGTTCTGCTTCAGACCTGGAAGTGTATTCCACATAAAAGAATGATGTTGCTGTACTCATCAATGCATTTTTATAGTACAAAAACTGAAGTAGCAGTACAAAGACTGATCTTGCTGGAACCACATAAAAATGTGATGCAAATGTATGAAAAAATAGAAGGACTATGATTGTATTGTGACGCGAACAGATCAAAGGACAAAGCTGCCAAAAATGTATCAACAGCTACATTGACTTTAGGAGTGAAATCTGCAGGGAAATTGATTGCCATGGTCGCCAGGATGTTGTGGGACAAGATCTGACATTTTGTCAGAATGTAAGTAAACGTAATCATGTATAGTATATCCTGGGATAAGTGCAAACATTTCATAATATCAATAAATAGGCTAATGTATCCTGGGATCAAATGTAGCCTGTATGTCAATACATAACATACACTGCAAAAAAGTCCAGCATTTAGTCTCGTCTTTAGTATGAAAAAGTCTGCCAGTGGGCTGAATTTCATTTATTTATAGTTTTGTGAAGAGATTTTTGAGATGTGACACACAGAACTCCACTTTCATGAACTTAGCTGGCTGTCAATTGAGAAAATGTAATGGGTGGAGACTGTCTGAATGTTCTGAAAAAAGAAAGATTGGCATAATCTGAACCAACATGGGGCTGAGAACGCTGACCAATACAAACCGTGTGCAGTATCAGACTCACACAAAGTATTAATTGAAATGTGTATACACTACCTCTCAAAAGTTTGGGGTCACCCAGAAAATGTCATGTTTTCCATGAAAACTCTTTTACTTGAAATAATAATTTTGTCCTTCAAACGTTGCTTTCATCAAAGAATCTTCCATTTGCAGCAATTACAGCCTTGCAGACCTTTGGCATTCTAGCTGTCAATTTGTTGAGGTAATCTGAAGAAATTTCACCCCATGCTTCCTGAAGCACCTCCCACAAGTTGGATTGGCTTGATGGGCACTTCTTACATACCATACGGTCAAGCTGCTCCCACAACAGCTCAATAGGGTTTGAGATCTGGTGACTGCGCTGGCCACTCCATTTTAGACAGAATACCAGCTGACTGCTTCTTCCCTAAATAGTTATTTGCCCATCTTAATCTTTTCCTTTTATTGGCCAGTCTCAGATATGGCTTTTTCTTTGCTACTCTAGAAGGCCAGCATCCTGGAGTCGCCTCTTCACTGTTGACATTGGGACTGGCGTTTTGCGGGTACCATTTAATGAAGCTGTCAGTTGAGGATCTGTGAGGCGTCTGTTTCTCAAACTAGAGACTCTGATGTACTTGTCCTCTAGCTCAGTTGTGCAATGAGGCCTCCCTTCTATTTCTATTCTGGTTAGAGCCAGTTTGCGCTTTTCTGTGAAGGGAGTAGTACACAGCGTTGTATGAGATCTCCAGTTTCTTGGCAATTTCTTGCATTGAACAGCCTTCATTTCTCAGAATAGTACTGACGAGTTTCAGAAGAAAGTTGTTTTTTTTCTGGCCATTTTGAGACCATAATCGAACCCACAAATGCTGATGCTCCAGATACTCAACTAGCCTAAGGAAGGCCAATTTTATTGCTTCTTTAATCAGCACAACAGTTCTCAATGATCAATTAGCCTTTTAACACGATAATCTTGGATTAGCTAACACAATGTGCCATTGGAACACAGGAGTGATGGTTGCTGAAAATGGGCCTCTGCACGCCTATGTAGATATTCCATTAAAAATCAGCTGTTTCCAGCTATAATAGTCATTTACCACAATAACAATGTCTAGACTGTATTTCTGATCAATTTAATGTTATTTTAATTGAAAAAATTGTGCTTTTCTTTCCAAATTAAGGAAATTTGTAAGTGACCCCAAACTTTTGAGCGGTAATGTATATACATTTGTTTAAGACTAAGATAAACACTGGCAACATGGTTGAGTGGACACATTTCAGTTAAAATATGCTTTTTGATTTGACAAGTAAAAATGCAGAATTTAGTCTTTACAATTTGGGCTATTGGGTAATTCTGGTTGTTGAATTATCTAACCATAATGAGACGGAACCATATAGCCCTCGTCGCTGTTTCCTCCCAACAATTTTCAATGTGACACAAAACAATGGCAACGTCAGGAACGATATTATAGCCAGCGCGTAAAATTCAGCCTTAAATGTCGCCTTATATTGCTGGTTGTTGGTGTTGCTTTAACAATCACATTTGAATGACTAACATCAAAGCGACTTAAAGCAAGCTAGTTAGCGGGTCATCGATACAACCTCCGACTTTGTTGCGCTGCTCCTTAACTACAAGACGTTAGCTAGGATGCTAGCATGATGCTCAACCCTTCCGCCGAGTTGCGTGATGATCGAAAGTCAGTGTACCAACAGTCACAACACAGCTTGTACAAAAGCGGCGATAAAACCAGCCCCATTAGCGTCATACTGGTTAGTTCTGGGAGCCGGGGCAACAAATTGCTTTTTCGGTACCCTTTCCAAAGAGTTGCAGAATGTCCATCATCCCTTACAGGTAGGTTAACAATAGCATTTCTCTTAACTCCATCACAATTTGTTCAGTGCAACCACAGTCCTCCATTGGAGCAGTTGGAGAGTATGTGCCTTGCTCAAGTGCACCATTCACTTTCCCCAACCACATTTTCCCAGCTGGTACGGGAATTCAAACCAGCAACCCCCAGGGCACAAATCTGCTTCTCTAACCTCAAGACTACCATCAATTACTTTGTCATTACCTTAAATACCTTGAAGTTTTGAAATTGATATAACTTGCAATGAGTAGGTCTAGTTAAGGCAGCTTACTTATCAGTTCCCAGTCTGGCTAGTGGTCAGTGCAAACTGTGAAGTGCAGTAAACCACACATCTGACAGATTTAAAAAACTGATTGCTGAAAATCTCTAGCACAGAGCTCAAGTTTGACTTGGGGGTTGTTATTTGAATTTCCCGCCTTTTGTGGATCTTGGCTGGGGGAAAAAATAAATGTAGTTTTTATGATCAGTTGGCGTAATCATCTGAACTAATATGATTATTTCTGTCCATAAGCTAAACAACGAAGTCCATATGCATTGAACACAACAGGGGATGTTCTTGAAGATCAAGATGGTGATTCAAGGTATTGCTGGTCTTCATCTCATAAAACAAGTTTATAAATGTATTATGTGTGAGTTGCCTGTTTCAGGAGCTAGATCGACACTGCCTTGTGTTGGTTAAAGACAATCAATGTCAGCATCTGCTTTACATTCTGTTGTCCCCGTGAGCTGCTTCCTGTCATTATGTTTCCCCTCCTCTTTGCTTATGAGATTTAATTTACCAGTTTACCATGAACCCAAAGATATTTTTCATGAGGAACTGATGAGCTGATACCCCATTAGATCTATGGGCTGGGCCCTATAGCTCACCCTTAAATTAATCAAAAATGTAATCAGTGTCCCTTAAAATTTGTCAAAGCACCAACCGCTGCTTGAGTATCATCTGTTATTATAACTGGTAAAATCCTGTGAACAATTGTCACATGTCCTTGAACCTCTCCAAGCTCAACTCAACAAACGGTCTCAGTTATACACTCAGTTGTCTGGTGGTACTGGTGCAGAACAAATGTGTTCAGAGTGGATGACCTGCTACAGTATTCTGGATGTGGTAGACAGAATTTGTTTTGTTGTCCTTCTATACAAAACAACACCCATGGAACTGATTCATATGAATCAAAAAAGTATTGTAGTGGGACATTTACAGAGATGATTAGACATAGTATCATTTGCTAGTTTCTGTCATTGATTGCAGTAGTGCGCTTACTCACACTCTCAAGGCCAACTTGCCAACAGCTTATCAAAACATGGCAAGAACTCATCTGGATGTCACTTGTGCTTGTAACTATACAATGGTGACTGTATACTCATCCCCTTTAACTTTTTGCACATATTGCTATGCTACAAAGTGATAATAAAAAGCCTATTTGACCAATTTCATCACAACTTTGACAGCACAAGTAGTGTAAGGGTTGGCATCATAATATTTCTGAAATAATACTGAAATATTGTACAACCCTACTTTATTCTAAGAAAGTCAAAAGGCAATTCTTCAATGTAATATAAAAGATGTATAATTCAAATAACAGATACATATTTGAAAAAGTATTTACATCCCTTGTTTCATTCCACATTTGATATCATATGTTTTAATGTTTTAAGTTTTTCCTTCCTAGATTTTAATGGGGAGTTATGAGTACTTCAGATTGTTCTATTTCTGTTTTTCTCACTAGCAAAGCCAATATTAGGTTCCCTAATTCATGATGTATTGATGGGATTTTAAGCAGTATTGTGAACTCAAGCACTGTGACATGTGAAACCATTATGGATGTCATTCAAATAGTTTCTGAGCTTTCAAAGAAACCAATCACCCATGTCCTGTCCGTCGGCCATATGTGACAATATAGGTGGTACAAATATTTATAGTGATGTGTAAGCCCACGACTAACGACACAGAAATTATGCTGCTGAATTCAGTAAAAGGAATGTAAAGGCAAAGATACGTTGATATTAATCTATTACAATTCAGTATAATGGACAGTTTTGGGGCTTGATGCAGTTACATTTTATAGCGGACCCCTCAGATTTTACACCTTCCTTAGCTGTTAAACTAAAGGCATACATTGGCTTCTTAACCTTCTGACCTACAGTACTGTGCAAGTCTTATGAATTTTTAATTTTTAATATGAATTTGGTCTTAGATGTTTATTTTTAGTTTTCTGCGTTAGTGTTTTACATTACTGCTCTTTATAGTAATTTGTTTTTATATTTATAAACTTTTCATTTCATTATTTTTGAAAGCATCTTCGCTTTACAGATTTTTTACGCGTGCCTAAGACTTTTGCACAGTAGCTACTGTGTGAACTGTTATTCCAGTGGTTGTTTTGAAATATTACAGTTTGAAATAATGAAATTAAATCTATTTGTATTTTCATAAGAAGTGACCAATGATTTGGTAGTCATGTGGCCCAGAGGCACAGCTTCACATTGTGAGTTTTAGTTTACAGGAAACAGAAATGAAACCAGCATTGGTAATCAGAGGAGCAGCAGTTCTCTTTAATGTTCAGTGTTACTCTTTTACGTTCCATACATTGGTTTGTCTAGTTATGCGAAAGTGAATACAACTATTTGTAGTTTTGTGTATGTTTATCCAGATAAGCTTACATAAAATACAGCAGAAAACAGTCATGAAACATACAGGAAATTATTTTTGAACAGTACCATACAGAAACCTTTTGGTGGAAGATACTTTGTTTGCTGAATTGAGCAACATTTGATGATTAAGGGAATGCAATATACAATTAAATTAATTAAAGGCACAGTTAAGAGGAAACTCCACGCTAAAACAAAATTAACATGGGTTATTTCCTATGGACAATTAAATGAATACTGAGCACCATGACTGTGATGTCATCAACACTTTCTGGAAATGATGCATTGAAAATGTTTGGGGAACTGGATTTGTGGAGGTTTCATATGCAATTGAGTCTTGTGGTATACTGTTGCTAACAGCTCTGAAGCAGAAAATATACCCGCATTCCCAGAAAAGGTCT
Organism: Hoplostethus atlanticus; assembly: GCA_034670405.1. Taxonomy (NCBI): domain Eukaryota; kingdom Metazoa; phylum Chordata; class Actinopteri; order Trachichthyiformes; family Trachichthyidae; genus Hoplostethus; species Hoplostethus atlanticus. The sequence goes on along the minus strand of JAXDDX010000078.1, from coordinate 2,296,942 downwards.
GTCTCAGTGTCCGCACTGGTTATGTTTACATGCCCGTTAATATTAGATTTTAATGTGATTATGAGATTTAGTAAGCATGTCCATTTGAGATTCCACAAGTTGCAACACTTGCTGAACATACATTGAGCTGTTAATTTGTACAGCTACTTTTGTTTTTACATCCAGGCTTCATGTCTCGAGTCTCAGCACTAGATAAGTTGTAGCAAAGAGGAATAATTACATTGTGTACATATAAACATAGTAACTCCAAAAAGTGTGGCTCTAGGCAACATCACATATTTGCCTTGGTGCTCTTGTTTCTTACTTATTTGCACACAAATCTGAACTGAACTGAATCTGAAATATGAACTGTCTACGTTCATAGGCATAGCATGTGAATACTGTTTTAGGCTGGACTTTGGCTTTAAATTTACAGTATTGTGCAGAATCATAAGATGGCACAGTCATTAGCTTGGCTGTTCTAAGGTAGAATTGTATTTATTTATTAACATTGAGGTCTACGCAGGGTATACTGGTAGTTTCCTTTAAGGCCTGATCAACATGCAGATCAGCATTTTCACATCCCTCATACAGTGGCATATGCTTGTTTGTTTGTTTTTGATGTCCTTTTTATGCATTCAGTCCAACTGTGTGTTGCATTTTTCCCTTTTGTTTGCTTTTTTCTTCTTTTTTATGGCCCAATTCCCATTTCAGAGAACAAACTCCACTAACTGACGAACAGTTGGTAGCAGGGTAAGACCAAATCATTCTAAACCACCTTTTCTATGTTTAGTTCACGCCTGTCTTTTTTTACCCTCCTCTTTCCTATTTTGTGTCTTATGTGGACCCCCAACTCCCAATCTCAGCAAATCCTTGTACTGTAAAATACCAGTAGCAGATCCAATGAATCAGTGGTTTGGATAAAATCCCCATTTCAGTTTTGCCTTGTTCCATACATGCCTTTTTTTGACTATATTAGCAGTAGCATATAGAATCTAAACTACAAAACCAAATGCAAATTACAATTAAGCAGCCAATTCACTTGTCAAAAGTGAAACATCCTTGTTGGGGTAAATCTAGCGTGTATTTACTTTTCTTTGGGAGTTAACACCTTGATCTGTATCCCTCTGATCTGGCTTGCAGCATGAGCTACTCGAGCAAAACCAGCATGAATCTGTCACACTCCTTTTACAGAGACTTCACTTTTTCTGCAAGGGGGCCTCTTTATCTTTTCTCCTGTCCAGTAGCCACACAAGCTTTTTTTAAAAACTGATCGGTGAATCACATCGCAGGCAGATCCATCTAATTAACTCAACCCCTCTTATAGACTGAAGTGTTAAAAATCTAATCAAACAGAGCTTATTTACAATTTCTCACTTGTTCTGACCGTTTCTTTCCTCTACCGTCTCTTGCCACCTTCTGGAGTTTACTCAGGGAGTTTTTTCCTCCTTCCTAAAGGTTCTCTGACATCATCCTTGCCACTATCCTGGCAACCAAGTCTGATATGTGTGGGAAGAAGTTTGAATTGAAGATAGACAATGTGCGTTTTGTGGGTCACCCTACCCTCCTCCAGCACCCTCACATCATTCAGGTAAGGCACAAAATGCAAGATCACTGCAAAGGCATGAAGTAAGTGTTGATTTGAAGCAAAAAGCTACTGGGTGTGATCTTGTGTCCATTGTTCTCAGCTCTGGTAGCCTGTGAGCAGTGTGTCTGAATGGTCTCTTGCTCCATCTAGTGGGAGAAAAAGGTCTTCAGTGGTTTCAAAGGACTTACTTTGCAAATGACTCTTATAAGGAACACAACAAAAGTGAGGTATAGTGAGATATATTGACTTGGCACGAAGAGAGATAACGGCATAAAAAAGTTTAGATAAGCGGGTATGGTAATTTCATCAGTGTGTTGTGGAGTAGCTGTCATTATTTCATTTACTACACTATTATGGTGGAATACAGACATAGAAAAATCCAATTCAAGAATATTGACGTGTCATCCAAGACATAATGTTTAGGGAAATTCGGGTTTGATGAGGCTAAATGGTAATTTCTCATTTCAGTGTGGTGATCTGAACTCATGTAAGCAGATGTGTGCAAATGATTGATACTAGTGATGATTATGATCCACCTCTAATGCTGTACAATACAAATTTAATTTAGAGCTTTGAGATGTAGGTGTACCAAAATGTCAACAAAATGTGTGTCTGGTCATAAGCTGCCAGTGCTGTTTGCGTTAAGGTGATTTATCTTAACAGGGACTTGTTATTATTTATGCTCATACACCTATGATATTTTTTTAGAAAATTGTTTATTTCGAATTTTTATTATTTTTATTTTATTATTGTTTTATTTTAATTATTATTTTTATTGTATTATTATTATTATTATTATTATTATATTTTATTATTATCATTATTTATTTTATTATTCTATCTTTAATTTGTCTTGTATATAATATTAAGTACTATAGATCTGCATTATAAAGGGTACATCATCTGAGTAATATTACCTTATGTACATTTCATGGTTTCATCTCAAGTTTGTTTTCTTTCTGTGCAGGTGTCCAAAACAGATCCTTCACCTAAGAGGGAAATGCCCACGATGATCTTGTTTAGTGTGGTTTTTGCACTGAGGGTATGTGTTTTTATGATTTTTATTTGTGATTTCTGATATATAATTACAGTAAATTGTAAACTACCCTTTTGAATTGCTAAGAAGAGCTCAGAAAGAGCCTTTATGTGTCTCTACAAGTTACCGTAAATGGTGTATAAATGTTATTATATAGTATTATATATTACAGCCTAATTCATGGTATCGTCATTTTTCATGATGTCACAGTTAAATGAAAATATGTCAGCTGAGTTTGGGTGGGAGACGGCCTTACATGAACTCTATGTTCTGTGAAAAGGAGGGGTGCTTTTAATTGATAATACTCCAATATCTTCTATCTGGGAGTTAAGAGAGGGGCAGGGCCAATAACTCACTCTGCTTAATCATGCTGCTCAACATTGCACTACCCATCCCTGCATGGGGCTAAAAGTGCTCAGTCATGGTCTGTCTGTGATATCTGCCCAGCAACCATGTGTACCCTATCACCTTTACTAAGCATGACTCTGCAAAACTTCTGTCCAACTGTGGGGACATTTTAATGTGACAGTGTTTATTCACAATATTGGTTTGGAGTATAAATTAATAATATATATATATATTTTTTTTTAATATTTGCAAATTAATTATGAATATTAAGTAAGTATTCTTCAAAATTATGAAGGCCATGTACAATTTTACATTATCCTATGTGTTAGTCATACTAATTGGCTTTGTTTTATATGAATTACATGTATTAGAAAACATACTGCAACAAATCTATTTGATAATATCAACTAATGGTATTGGTATCAATTGACAGTTGAATCATATATATTGTCATTGGCCAAATACCATTTGAAACACATTTTTATATATAAAAAGAATATAGCCCAGTTAATATGGCTGAAGACAAATGCATAGTTATGACAACTGCAAAACATGATCATTTTACCTGTATATTATGTATAAATGTAATTTTAATCATAAAATATATTCATATGTCTAATATTTCATACATTTTGAAGTTACATGCTCCACAAAAAGGAGCAGAATAGTCAACTTGTACAGTAAACGAGCGGGCATTGCCGGAATTCAAATTTGAGCTGGGCTATAAATGATAGGGTCATTAATAATTTGTTTTGCTGTTGTAAATGCAGTCAAATAATTCGGCTATCATTGAGCTGTCATATCACTGACATTAGTCTCTGCCAAATGGCCGTGTCCTAAAAGCGTCCCTGTCTCCCGTCGCCCCCTACAGGCCAACGCTGACCCCTCGGTCATCAGCTGCATGCACAACCTGTCACGCCGAATCGCTATAGCCCTGCAGCACGAGGAGCGCCGCTGCCAGTACCTGACCAGAGAGGCCAAGCTGATGCTGGCTGTCCAGGATGAGATCACCACCATGACTGAGAGTGAGCCACAGACTTCTCACACCCTCAAAATCCACAGCTCCTTGCAACTCCCACAGTTCCCAAGTCAAATAAGCCCCTCTGAAGCTCATTACATTATTATTGCACATTTATTACAGAGCAATGTAGGTTGCCAAAATATTAAGATTGTGTTGGAATTTTGCTTCAATGTAGTTTGAGAGAATATCTTGACTGTTACTGTATGACCGTGTTTTCTGTTTTTTGGACATCAGCGGATGGAAGCCCCCAGTCCCCATTCAGACAAATTCTTCCAAAATGTAAGCTGGCCAGGGACCTGAAGGAGGCATATGACAGGTGTGGGATTAAACACATTACACATCAAATCTCTTTCTGATTTTCCCTCTCTGCTCACCATGCATGTATGTTATGTGTATGTTAGTCAGTCATACAAGTGACTCTCTGATATTTGTATATTTTCAGCCTTTGTACAACAGGTGTGGTGCGACTTCATATTAACAACTGGCTGGAGGTGAGCTTCTGTTTACCTCACAAGATCCATCGGATTGGGGGAAACCATATCCCCCCAGAGGCATTAGAGCGCAGTCTCAAGGCCATAAGGTGGGTTTTTGTTGTGTATTATATATATTTTACTTTTTGGATAGATAGATAGATGGCTCTTTATTGTCCCCAAGGGGAAATTGCAGTTATGCAGCAAAGCAAGAGAGAGGCACACATCACTATACAATAAACAAGTTTAAGGATAAAGGTTGTGTGTTGTGTGAAGAAAGCAGCAGGCTCAGGGGTTGGAGTTGGAGGTAGCGTTGTACAGCCGGTTGGCTGTTGGCACAAAAGAGTGCTTGAAGCGCTCCCTTGTGCACTTAGGTTGGATGAGACGGTGGCTAAAGGAGCTTCTCAGCCTGTTGCACACATTGAATGATCTGTGCCTCCTCAGGAAAGTACAGTCTGCTCTGACCTCTCCTGTAAAGGGCATCAGTGTTGTCTGACCAGTCCAGTTTATTGTTGAGGTGCACCACCTCCACCTCCTGACCCTGGAGGATGACAGCCAGTATCTAAAGGAGGATTTCAAAAGCCGTCTTGCGTTTAGCTTCATCTTGTGGTCCTCCACCCAGGTTCCCAGGTCATTTGTTATTTGGTTCACACAGTCAAATGCTTTTGCAACATCTGTCGTTATCATCTGATCCCTGAGCATTGGCGGACTTGTGCATGTTGTCAACTAAACTGAGAAGGCATTGGATTATGAGCTTTGCCTTCTGCTACCAGACTGCGTAGGGTCAAGTTTCCAGTCTGCTGCAGACTGTTCACACAGCTTGAAGAGTTGAGCAATTGGAGAGATTAGTAATGTAGTCTAGGTATCTCAGCCATGACATTTTCTTTTCCTAGCAGCATACTAGAAGATTCACAGGCTCTTGAGGCCAAGATCTGAGGAAAACTGTGGACAATAGCGCCATCTAATGTCAACTCTCAGTATATTCACATCAGAATTATGCTCAAATTCAGCCCCTCTTAAATTCTTCTTTGTGTTTGTTATGTGAAATTTAGATGTTGTTTCGGCTTGAGACTTAGTCCAGGAAACCGGTGAAACTGAGCTGCATTGTTTGGTTCTGTGGTAATCACCAAGAAACATCAGCAAAATAAACCTCTAATAGGAGTCATAGTAGGGACCAGGAAATATATAATCAAATTAAATCACCTTGAAACAACTTAAATCATCCAAAACATTTTCTTCAACAAACAATTTCTTCATTTTATTGATTTGTCCTATTCTAACTGGTTTTAAAGCTGACTCTTGACTCCTGCGGCACTCATGAACTCTAAAGAGGAGAGCTATTGATTCAGAGCGTATACTGATGTGTTGTATTCTCCAGGCCCTACCATGCCCTGCTGCTGCTGGACAGTGAGAAGGCGCTGCTGAGCCAGATTCCTCTGGACTGCTCCCCTGCTATGGTGCGCCTCATCAAAACCTGCTCAGCGGTGAAAAACCTGCAGCAGCTCGCCCAGGATGCTGACCTCGCTCTGCTTCAGGTACAGAGCAGCCACAGCACCATTGCACTCTCCGACACTTAACACTTTCACCGACTGGAATTCAGTGTCAGCTGTCGATGTCCTACTCTGCTCCTAAAATGAGGACCGTAATATCTAATGGCTCCTTTTGGTAAAAATAAGAGGTGCAACTGAATTATTTATTTCTAATTGTGAATAAGATGATAAAGCTATTTCAATGAATACAGTTAAATATGTGGGTCATGGTGTTTTATTTCAGAAGGATTTACAGCACATATGAACACAAATCATAAAATGTCATGCATCTCATCAGAATTATACAAACCGTAAGGTATTAAGGATAGAGAGCATAGAAGATGGTTCCCTTATCTGTATGTAGTATCTGAAAAGAATATTGCAAAAAATAGAATAATGGTACTAATATCATTCAAAGTGTCTGAGATCAAGTTCAAAAATTGCTGTTCAAAATGATTTGGTACTGTATTGATGGTGTCATACTGCCATCTAGTGGACAACATATTTATACTCAAAACAACCATAAGAAATTTTCCATGGATGAATGTGTAGCAGCTCCAAGTTTTAACATTTTCCTCCAACAACTGGATTTCAGTGTCATGCAAAAACAGGTGAAATTATTTGCAATCTTACCATCTCTCCTCTCAGATCTTCCAAATTGCTGCTCATTTGGTATACTGGGGCAAAGCGATCATCATCTACCCGCTGTGTGAGAACAACGTCTACATGCTGTCTCCTCATGCCAACATCTGCCTGTGAGTCTCCGTGATGAGAGCCAGACGGCTGTTCCCACTTTCTCTGCTGTGGCTCATTACCCGAGTCTGTGCTGAGAAATGACAGAGCTAATGAACCGCAAGCTCACAGAGCATCCATCCATGGCACTGCCTCATATAGGTCTCACCAGTATGTCTCAACTAATGTTAAATGATGATTTTCCAAGTCTGTATTTGGTGAATCTCCTTCAAAATGTTTGCATGCAATTAGGACAGAATTAGGGTGGGCCGCTGGCACCACTTTGCATTTTTCTCTATATACACAAGGCTGCAAATGGAAAGCAAACATTGTGGAAAATTAATAGAAATGACCCGCGTCTATGGAAAAAGTCTGTGTTGTTGCATGATGGGCGACCTCTCCCTCTGTAGGTACTCGCCATTGGCTGTGCAGTTTGCCCAGCAGTTTCCCGGTCATGACCTGCCCTCTATGTTAGCTAAGTTCTCGCTACCTGTCTCGCTGGCCGAGTTCAGAAACCCCCTGGAGGCTCCTGTGCAGGAGGTAGGACTATTGTATCACCCCAAATGCACAGCAAATAAGCATATTCCTTGGTAGAAGTGCACACGTCCTGCAACAATATCCACTGAAATACCTGATTACACTCAATACACTCATTTAATCTAGTATTGAGTCTTAAAATGCATTGAACAAGTGAATAAAATCTGCCTATAGGTGAGATAATCGCACTTGTTTCCCATGTACTTTTTTTTCCAATATTAGTGGAGATCTACCTTATACTGACTTGTTTCAAGATATTGACACTTGTTTCTAGAACTCACTCTCCACCACTCAAATCTGCATTTTACCAAAGTATCAGCTGGGCAGAGACAGACTGATTTTAGCGAAACTATTGTTTCCTGATCAGTTCCTATTATCTGTAGGCCAATTACTGTAAATTTCAGGTAGAACTATCCGGGGTGCTCCTCAGATCCGTCTTGATTTGGCAGAGCTGCTTGAGCCCCGGTGATTAATTATAAATGGCAAATGGACATCAGCTCTAGCCTTTGCTGCCTCCATTTTTTATGAGAACAAGATCAGAGCCGTGGCTCTTTCTTTTGGCTCTATTTTGAGGTTGTATGGTCCCTTCTGGTGATTTAAAACATATCTGACCTGGTTAGACTCATGGACATGTTGTTCACTTGTTCATTGTTTCTTCTGTGCTTGACTGTGATGCACTTAACTGATCTGCTCCTACCCAGGCCCAGCTGATCCAGATGGTGGTGTGGATGCTCCAGCGCCGCCTGCTGATCCAACTGCACACCTACGTCTGCTTGCTGGTGCCCCCCAGTGAGGATGAGCCTGGCCTGAGGGATGAAGACCTCCCCCTGGCTGCCCGGGTAGGGGGCCGCAGTCTCAGCACACCTAGTGCTCTCAGCTTCGGTTCCCCAAGTATGTCCCCTCTCAGCTTTCTGCTCTTCTCTGCTTTTAAAAGATTAAAAGGTGTTAATCTCTGACCTGTATATATGACCAGTAGGAATTGCAACAACATTGAAGTCTCTGGCCCCTACTGCCCAAACCCCTCCCTCCTCCCCTTGAGTTACAGTAGCCTGTAATTGACACAAACAAGTTGAGAAACATTTATTGAAGAGGTAACATAGCACAATGCAAAATACTGCAATAATAACACTGCTTTGTCATTTGTTTTTTTTGGCTTGAGAATGAGGATTTTTAGCCTTCGTAGCTGAAACAGCTTCGCTCGCTCGCCTCCATCTTTTAGCAGTTGAAAATGCGAGTAGGTGGAGGAGGAGATCGGGAGTGTCTTGAAACGGAGAGGGTGTTTTTGTTCCAACAAAGAGTATGGGCCAGAAAGTGAGTTTTGAAAGCCAGAAATCTCAGCACCTGGTGAAGCAATCTTTTAGTCACTGGTATTGATCAACAACCCTATCAAACCGCCTGTGGATATATTATGGTCATTTTGTGCTATGGGCAGTAAAAACCTTATGTATTTCCCCTTTAAGTCGAAATGTGATATTTAAGCTGACAAAGACTTTGTGTTAATAATACTTTATTTGTTCAGGACTTTTCTAAAACAAAGTTCTTCACAAACAAAATAAACATTAACAAGGTTGCACAAGAAAAGAAGAGAGAGCAGCATCAGAAAAAGACACAAAAGTAAACTGCCTGGCTTACCAGAGATGGCACAAGTGTGATGTATCACAAGCAGCCCTCTAAGCACCTTAAACGGTCTCTTCCGTCCTGGGTCTTCCTTGTCAGCTGGTGACATCTGTCTGCTCCCTGTGTGTAGCCAGCAGTGATGACATGACCCTGACCAGTCCCAGCATGGACAACTCCAGCGCTGAGCTGCTGCCCGGGGGCGACTCTCCTCTTAACAAGAGGATGACAGAGACGCTGCTGGCCAGCCTGTCGGAGCATGAGAGGCAGGTCATCCTCAACATCCCTGCTGCTCAAAATCCTGAGGACCTGCGGATGTTTGCCAGGTAAGTTAGCCCACCTTTGACAGATGGTGCAATTTCTAGACTTTTTGTTGTTCTCAGATGTTTAGAATTTTTTCTTTTTTTTCTGCTCTCTGTTGCCCTCTGTTGATGAACAGCCAGCTTAACAGATGGGATAAGTGTTAGTGAGGCTTCAGCGTATTCATTGTATTATGTATCAAGTGATGGGATAAGTGTTAGTGAGGCTTCAGCGTATTCATTGTATTATGTATCAAGTGATGGGATATGTGTTAGTGAGGCTTCAGCGTATTCATTGTATTATGTATCAAGTGATGGGATAAGTGTTAGTGAGGCTTCAGCGTATTCATTGTATTATGTATCAAGTGTCTCCTGTCTGCTGTGTCTTTTGGGAAATTAAAAAAGTATCTATACAAATTTTTTTTTTGACTGCCTTCCTAGCATAATTGGGAAATGGAATTGGAAAATAATGACTTGAGAGTTAAGTTGTGAGATAATTTGCGAGTTATTAGTGATGAGCATGGGGAAATAGAAACCAATCAGCGCTGTGTTGCTACATACTGCACAGAATTGTGATCGCAGAGTCTTAAAAGTCCTCTCATGGTAGATTTACGTAGTTAATCAGTGAAAGCCCCCTGTTCTAAACCCATTTCTCTAACTGTTATGTTGACTGCTCCCAGGCTGCTGCACTATTTCCGAGGACATCACCACCTGGAAGAGATTATGTACAATGAGAACATGAGACGCTCTCAGCTCAAGACGCTATTTGACAAGTTTCGCAGTGTCCTTGTGGTGACCAACCATGAGGATCCCATTATTTCAATCTTTCAGTCGCCCATGGAGTAAGGGCGAAGACAGTATCAGCTCTTACAATGCACCTACTGAAAGTGATAATATTCTGCTATGCTCATAACTAAGTGCTATTGCTCAACAATCTGCTGTGAAATAAACTGACATGGTTGTGATTGACTAGCAGCTAAAGGTGTATAGATTTTTTTAAAGTTAAAAAAGTATTTTTTTTCCCTTTATGAGATGTTTTGTTTGTCTACATTAATAAATTATTTTGTACATACTAAACACGTCTGAAGTAGTTACTCTTCACATTGTAAAGATTTGTGCACAATCAGGGCGTGAGTTCATCTTACCCCTGTCCCAGATGTGTTAGATCATCTGTACCAAACACAGAAGGGCACATTCTCTAATGATGTTTCCAGACCACGAGGTACCTCTCCTCAGGAATCCCAGAGGTGGGGGAGAAAGACAGCAAGAAAGGGGAAGATTCAAAACATCAGACAAGCTGTTTTTGCCTTGAGGGAGCGTTCCAAACATCTGTGAAATCAATGAGTCAATGAGAAGAGAATTTCCCAACCATGAACGTTTATTAAAAAACACAGGTGGAAGACTTGAACAAAACAGATTTAGAGAGTGGTAAAAGCTACTTTTCAGGATCCATGTAATTCAAGTCTTATTTCACCTATCATTACCTTCTGTTTCACAGAGTAGGACCTCAGTATGTTTACAGTATATACAATTCCAATGTGAAAATAAGCATTGACACATTGAGTCTGAGTTGCCTCAAGTCTCAACATATTCTAAGTGAAAACAACCTGGCTACTTCAATGATTTCTCCAGTTAGTTACCAACATGGCTTACTTTAGTAAGGTATTATCTTTGACTCCATCTTGAATTGATTTCATAAAGTGTTATTTCTACAGATATAGCACAGCTTACAAAATGGATGAGAAAAATTGAATTAACATTTACACTCACCCAGTCATAGATGCTATTCACCCCACTTGACATTTCTGCACTTTTTGGGTGCTGCAAAATGATTTCAAAATGCATTTATTGTGCACTTTGTTGTGTAAGACATTTACACAGAGTATTCTAGTAAAGTCAATAGGACATTCAAAAGTTTTTTACTAAAACTCCATGAAGTCCATGAAGAAAACAGATGGCACAACATACACAAATGTTCCTGTTTGTCCCTAAATTATTAACTTTTTCTGCCCTGTGTCAGATTGCACATCTGAGGAATTCAAATCATTCTTTGTAATTGCAGACAGTCGTTCTGCCTCTTTATTCACCACACTAACACAGGGGTGCCCAAGAAGATAAAAACGCAAGGGTTTAGTGGCCCATTCCCCATGGGACTCAATTCCAATGCGGGATGCTGACACCATGTCATGGGATTCTGGCGGACTTGTGTGGGGGTCCCTCTCCAGCCACACCTCCGGGTCTGAGGCTAGATCTCGACGGTCAAAGCAGCGGGGTATATTTAGAGCCTGGCACAGTTTGGAGGGGCCATTACAGAGCTCTTTGTCCTTCAACTGCCGTGCACCGTCTCTGCGTCTGGCTGCCCGCAGCTGCCTCATGAGGGGCTGGCCCTGTAGGGGCTCAAGGGAGCGCAGCAACACAGCAGCACCCTCTCCTACGCAACACAGCACACAATATGCATCACTCAGCAAGGCTCCGCTCTGTCTCCTTCCTTTTGCCCTTTACGCACTGATGATGGAAAACACAAAATGCTATATAGATTTAATGCAGTCTTAATGACAAACACTTGGAGAGGAAAGCACATCAAACCAAAAAGGCATTAACATGGGTACAAGCATTAGCACTTGGGCAAACATGGCTATCTCATAATAAACACAGCATGGGGTGGGTATTTCTAATGAGGGGATTCTGCAAACCAATAAGCTATCACTTGCAAAAAAATATTTACTATGTGGTGAAATCTACTGTTTTATTTCAATGGAAGGAGCTGCTTGGGTATTTCAAGGCTGCTTGTAATGTTTTATTTTACCTTGACTGGACACATTCATACAGAGGTAGATGCCATAGATTGAATACACATAGATTGTGCCTGGCTTCATAAACATTGCGGTGTTCCTCTCGGTGCGTTTGCCTCCTGCTGAATGAGAGGCTTTGTCCTCCCCTCCAAGGTAGGCTTCAGTTTCCACTATTCTTCCTCGCAGCTCAGTACCATCTGCACACCGGTGCACCAACACCTGGTATAGTGACAAAAAAAGAGACAGGTTCAAGCTTTTGTTTTCCATAAGGCAATTAAACGTATTGTAGTGAAGCGGATTGGATGCAATTAATTGTTGTCTTAGGATTTGCAAGATCATGAAGGCTTCCTGTAGCTGAAGTTGGCTGTTAAATGAAATACCTCTAAAATATGAATATGAAACATTGAACAAATGTCAAACTTTTTTTTCCAAAACTTTCAAAAAAAGGCTATGTCTTGAACAGTGGGGTAGTTAAGTGCCTTAGATCCTTGTAGTTTGCACATTTGGCAGTTAAAATGTTGACTGGGCTGCAGTTTGTACCAGCTTGTAAAACAACCCTCATTGTGGTTTGAGTCAATTTGGTACTTTTCAAACGTGAGAGCTGCACTGGCCCACAATATATAATCTGATGGGTTTATTACAACATATTGTCTGCTGAAATAGATGGGTGGAAAGCAAGATGAAATGAGTGTTACCTTGCCGAGGAATGCTTTAGCCAAACTAACGCAAGGTTGGTTGAAAAAATCCTCCCCCAGTCTGTGATCCTGATTCTTCTTGAAATAATGGCTCGTCTCGGATCTGACTTCCGCACTAGGAACATTTTCACAGTGAATGGACTTGCGCTTGGCAGGTGAAACCTTCCCATCCCCGTGGCTTTCATGGTTGGTCGCTGGCTCAGGTGCTGCTGCTCCTGACAGCATCTTCCTTTTTCGCCCTGCCATAAGAAAGTAACCTGCACCTTCACCGAAAGGGGTACAAAAAGGGCTGTGGACTCTTAAGGGTCAAAGAATGAGCAAATGTCGTCTACAGACCAACCTCATGTAACTTAGCAACCCCACCTGACAGATACACTAGCATTTTAGCTACTAATGCTAACTTTAACAACATAACTTTGGTGACCGTTTAAGCTAACATAGCTAATGAGGTTAACGTAAACAACAAGCTAAAGCTAGCAAAACATAGTTATTATAGCAGACTCGTATAGAGCAGCTCTAACGTTAGGAGAAATAGTGCCCTAGTAGGAGAGAGTGTTTCTTTTGTTTCTGCTTTTTTTCATTAATTATTTTATTTTACCTTTTAGGGGCTAGCGTAAATGTTAACAACAAGGAAGTAAATCTCTGTTTTGAACGTCTTAAAGGAACCGCGTACCATTTGGGTGGGATGTTGCATGAAGGATCGTTCACCTTTTGACTGTTTTATATTATAATTTAGCGGCATAGGAGTGTGTTTCCTGTTTCCTAGGATATCTGCCTAGGTTGTGGGGAAGATAATTTTTGTTTGTTTGTTTGTTTTTATTTTTGTTTTAATCAGGATTCTGTCTAACATGACATCCATCCTCTTATAGGCTACTTCACATCACAGCATCGCATAGGGCCAAAGTATAAACCTCCCAAGCAGTGGGCTTTTCCTGCTCCTGTCTTATCTTTTCAGCCTCATTTGAAAAACAGTCCATTCTAATAAGAGGTTATAAATAGTGCTAGTGTTCCCCTGCCTGCCTGTGCCCAGGAAGTGGATGGCGCCAGTTTGGCCCCAGGCAGTGCTGGTCCATGTGCCACTCTGGAAGACTAACAGTATGTGACATATAGTTGTGACATAGACTACAACTTAATGAGAAAAGTACAAGTCTGTAATGTGTTCTGTGCTGTTCTACTGTTTGGAAGGCCATTCTGCTCCTAAAACATCTAGGTTTTACTTTTTTTTTTGGTTCTGTCATCAGAAGCAGACAGACACAAGCAGGGAAATAAGTGCTGCAGTCCTGTCCCATGGTTCGACTGCAGGCTTCTCTGTAGTCTCTTCAGGAAAGCCTTTTACATTCAGGGACTTGGATGGAATTGCACTCTTTTACCAAGCTGCAGACAGTTACTAGGTCATTGAAAGGTTGGCCAAGTTGAGCTCTGAGTGCTATGTTGCTGTCCCCTCAAGTCACATCCCAGGTGTCATTATGACAGGACAGGTCAAGTTGAGTCCAGGGTTTTCCAACAGTTTTGGGATTTGCATTAGTTTTTTATTTTCAAATTGGACTTCAATTATTACTTTAGTTTGAGTTTTCAGAAAGAGTTTTTTAATGTTAGATTAGTTATTATTAGCTATTTTTCAGAAATGTTTAGTTTTTATTTTATTTTGTTTCATTTTAAGCATTTTTACTGTCATGGAAGTAAAATGTGTCCTGTTTTGCTATACATGTGGCCAGTGTTCAAAAGGAAGGCACAAGTACACACAGTTGGAGAATTACTGTCGTTCCCAATCCAGTGCTCAAGTACCTCAAGTGTCCTGCAGGTTTTATCTCCAACTCTCCTCAGGCACACCTGAACCAATTAGAGAATTCACGTTTTCATGATACCTTAATTGGTTCAGGTGTGCCTGAGTAGAGCTGGAGATAAAACCTGCTTTATAAGTTTCATAATATGTATCAATGTAATAATAGTAGATGTGTCTTTAACTCATTTGACTTTGACTAAAAGCCTTAAACTGAAAGTAAAATTTGAATATGTTTGTATTTTAGCTTGTTTTCGAGGCAGCAATTAGTTAGTTATACTCCAGTTTTTATTTTATTTCTTTGTTTTAGTCTTAGTTTTAGCTTTAGTCAACTATAATAACCATGGCTGACTTACAAGTAGAAACTCAGATAAGTCAAATCCAATAAGTAAATTGTGCTCTACAATAATCATTTAGGAAGTATTCAGAGGTACGGGCTGGTTTAAGAGATTGACACGGGTACAGTTGATGCAGTTGATGCTTGTTTTTACCGTCAACCCTTGATGCTTGCTGTTGTTAAGTTGGCTGGAGAGGTTATATTAGGTCAAGATGTTGATGTAAGGCAGGTCAAAACCATCATATGATCAACAAAAGGCAACCCACTGCAACTGCACCAGTTGTTGAGTGCCTTTTTTCTTCTTCTTTTTTAAAACTCCACCAAAGAGCAAATGTACCAAATCTCATGGCAATAATCAACTAGATTAAAGGAGAGTTCAAATGAAATCGAGGATATAATTTTAGGAAAGTAGACATTTTGCTAATATTTTCCGAGATTTTCTTCAGTTGTTTTATGTGTTCTGAGTTATGAGCTCTTGAGATTAACGGAAAAGCAGTGCCATGACATCATGGAATGGCATTGCCTGAGATGATGGAAAGAAATTTCATGAACGGTCACTTTCCTGTACTTATATTAAATATCTGCAAAAAAAATGTGCTGTTTAATATATGCACGGGACCTTGACTGTTCCCCTTATTTCCCTTATACTCATTTCCCTCCTGTTATAAACTGCAGCCATTTTGCTCCCTTCATACTTCTGCTGCTGCCACATTTCATATCTGTAATTTATCCAGAGATGAAAATGTTGGACCCCTGGAGCAGGCCACTGGTTCACCCCAAATAGTTGTGCGTTTCAGATAAGACAGTTGGTAATGTATATGGGTTTTCAGGGGTTCAGTCAATTATTGTTTTGGGGTTAATGGTAAAATGTATTTTTATGTTTTGGGTTATAGTTATGGTATCTTGGCCGGGGTTCCCTTCAGGACCCCGTTCTTGTGGAGGGGGATGTGACGGTCCCCTGGCTTGTTTTCATATTCTATGTCTTTTGGTTCCATAATGCAGCAGGTACCTGGAGGGCAGAGTGCTGATCATCATAGTTGGAAGCACCTGGGCCCGGTGCTCTCATACTATAAAACCCTGCCTTTCTGGCCGAGAGTCTCTCTCTTCTTTTTCATATATATTTTTTACATATATTTTTATAAATACCTTGTTTAATACCAGTATACATTTTTCATATTTTACCATTTGTTCATTTACAATAGTTCTGCCTCCCAAGGAACACAAGAAGAAAACACTAAACTGATAGCAGTGTTGCTAAAAACTGCTCCCCCCCCCACAGGGCCTCTCTCCCTTGGTCAGTCAAATCTCTGGAGGGGTGCCAGAGAGAGCAGCATACTTGTGAAGTGGCAGTCTTACGTGTGTGACATTGCAGAAATAGGTGAAGGGCACACATGTCATTGCCAAGAGAGTAAGATGATATACCGCAGTAACATAAAAAGTGGCACAGAAATTCTCAGATCAAATATTTGCATGGCACATTGTTCGGATGCCACGGCAGCTCTTTTGTACTGTCGCTCATCAGAATGACATACCTATCCAGAGTTAGGTTAGACCTGATTTTCCTGAATCATTTTAGTTTGAATTTATGGGATTATTTATATCACTGACTTTCATTTTATTGCTGCCTCCCAGTCAGAAAACAGATTGAAAGGACTTCACTGACTTTTTGTGAAATTGTCCCATTGTTCAACTTGCCTTTTACATGTTATGATAGGACTACCACCAAAATAACCTGTTTGTCTGGTAGATTTGTCTTTCCTGTGCTAACGCATTAGCATACGGTACATTAAGTGACCATAGGCAACTAGTATTATCTAACGTAGGAAGATACCTTTAAGTAATCCGGTGTTGGTGTTTTTCTGTCAGTCCTCTTGTCACATAAAAAGGTAAGTTTCCCCAAAAGTCCGTCTAGTACTTTAATATTTATTCCCATAGGGTATAAATGATAAGAACAGTTATTGCTTATTCAGTATTAGGTAACATCAAAATAATATTAGAAAAACTCTATTTCTTAAATAGACTACAACATAAAATCAGATACCCTAGTAATTACGGACAACAAGCCCTGGACTGACTGACTTCCTGAGCCAGGATAGGAGCCAGACACACAAATCTGCTGGTAGCAGAGGCCTGGCATGGGCTGTGGACTTTCTCATGCCTGGTGGACTGGCGAAGGCTATTGTTACCATGTTTGCTTTGACTGTGTTTCCACTGTCTGTCAGCAGTGATGGTGAGGTCTGGGAGGCTTTCATTGTCACTGGCACTGATAATGTGAGCAACCACAGGCTTGGCTGTACCATCACATTCTGCATTACTACACCGCAGTGAGAGTGCCTCTGAGCAGGGATGCCAAAGACTCATCTGTGGTGTGCAGATGGATGAGCAGAATGCATCTCAGCACACACACTGTAAATATCTACACCATGAGTCATAGATTCCCACGTAGAATAGTGTTTGATCTGCTAGGGGTACTAAAGTAGTAAACTGTCCTCTTACAATATGTACTCTTAAGACGTTTGGTGTTATTCATTTTTGATAAAGGTTATGATTTACACACAACGGTGTCACATTAAAAGCAACAATTTACCTATTTAAAGCAATATTTCACTTTGCTTAGCATTATGTGTCTATAATGTCCTCATAGAGGGTCCGCCACAGTGTCTTTTACTTTTGGCTGTATGAAAATTTGACATCAAACACATAAATAAAACAGATTGACCAGGCCAATGTTGTTATTGTATTTTTACAATACAATACAAAAGTAATTTGGCATATTTACAACTAGGGTGTGTGTGTGTGTGTGTGTGTGTTTTCCCAGAGTGAATTATCACTTACAGATAACATCAACTATTTGACATTGTTATATTTTCTTAAAGTTTGACTTGCTTAACTTCACTTCAGTATTTACAAACCTTACAAAAGTGACAAACCTTTTACAGCCTCAACATGAATGTAAAACCCATGTTTACCTATTACATACTGTCAGTCCTAAATGTATGAGTGGAATGAATGTCTTCAATACATACATGCTACATAAATATCTTAACACATGAACAACGTCAGTAATGGAGTGATAATGTTTCAACAGGGGCCATGGCACTGTAATTACATATTGAGCCTTTAAAGTCACAGGGAAATGTCAATTTTTTTCTTGTACTTTTATATCAAAGTCCCATTACTTCCTGGAAAACAGTGTATCTTTAGTGATTACCTCATGGTGTACCTGTAGGCGTACATAAACATTCCAACCATTAACATCATCACAGATTCAGTCAAGTCAAGTCAAGTTTTTTTTAGCCCTTCATCACAAACAAACCTCGAAGGGCTTTACAAGCATAACTAGGACAAACTGATAAATCAGATTTATGGTGATCAGTTATCAATTATAAATCAAATTATGACAATTGTGGTTTTTATAGAATATGATCAGTACAAAAGCATATGAAAACAGTAACAGGCTGATGAATTGAAAGGATAGCCATAGCAAGCCTAAGGTAGCCTAACCTGGCCGGCACCACCAGCCTAAGGCCTCTATGAAGACAAGGAAAAACCCTATAGGAGAGTAAATGGAAGAAACCAATGGTGGGGTAATTCAAAGAGGCTCCTCCCACCAGGACGGTTGGGCAACAGATGACAAAGACAGATGTAGCACGGCCATATAGTTCTGTGTATCATAGATGTAGCATAATACATGATGTATAGACAAATATTCACTTTTCTCAGCATAATTAGCTTTGGCTGCTCTTGTACATCATTAACACACCTTTTAAAATAACTTCATCAGCAATTATTTTTGCGTCAGTAATTTACAACTCTCTTACCAAAGACTTGACTGCAGAGGTCTCTTGCTTGCCAAGAGCCAAGGCGTCCTCTGCACCCTCAGTGTTTGATGGGATAAATGATTAATTGATGATCATTAAAGTTTCATGGGACTCTTTTCTTGTTTGCTGCAAAGATGTTGTGTGTGCTGCAGGTTACTGGGAAGGGGGGGGGGGATGGATCACTCCATATCCACTGGGATCCAGTCTCCACCTGCCTAACAGAGATGCACTTACCGAGAGAAAACAGCTGTCTGGGACTGCATGCCCATAATACAATCACTGGTATAAACAGTGGTTGGGGAATGCTGTGTGTGCATGTGTGTGTGTATTCACCGTTGTGGAATTAAAAGTTGGTCCTTGGGTTCGTCTATACCACTGATCCTGGTCGTGTTGTGCTTGTGTAGCACTGCAGAACATGATGGCAGTGGATGCAGTATAGTATAAGGGTCGAGACTGCTGTTCTCCACCTATTCAACAGAGACACACTTGAGGAGAAACAGCTGTCCAATCTATTCACTGTCACTGCAGAATGTAGCTTTTAGACATCGAACCAAGTAACTCAATTGAACATACAGATGGTAGATTTATCTGAATTATCAAGGCATAATTGAGAGAGTCAGATTGAAGGCTCTTTTTGTGTTTATTGATTGAGCCAGCACTGAAACTCCCAGCCCCCTGACCTACTCTGATAACAGTTTCCTTGTCTCAACTCAACACCTGTGGCTCTTCTAGACAACAGCCATTGAGCCAGGGGATGGAGGGAGGAAGGGAGGGAGGCAGCGTATTGGTCTTATCACAAAAACGTGGGAGTCTGTTCAACAAGCACACACTGTGGGACTACAGCCGAAGCTTTCCCCCTCTTTCTGATTTATTGTACAGCCTTCCTCTGCTGTAGTAGATTGCCAGTAACATCTCTGTGGTCTTTGATTGAAAGAAAACCTGTAGGTCAGATTTTATGCCTTCATGTACCATATCTTCAATCTGGGTGACTTCAGCTCCACACAACTACTCATTTTGTTATCAACACTTATAGAAAACCAACTTTAATGAAATATTTAAAATTTGATCTTGGCTTAAAATGTGTTTCATTCCAATGGTGTAGAAGAACAGCAATACTCTGATATGCCATCAGCACTGGTGGACTAGACTGGTATTTCTAGTGCAGCGAAATCAATAGGAAGCAGAAAAAACAACTCTAAAGGAAGATATGCCTGGAAACATTTTGCCTCTTTGGGATTTTTTTTTTGGTGGGGTAAACCACATGTCAACTGTGTATGACAGTAGCGCCTCTGCTTTTAGCCCCAAAAATGATGGTCTCTCCTCCACTTCTCTGGTTGGTTCACAAGAGGAAACGGTTTATGGACCGTCTGACAAAGTCTTTTGGTTAAACATTACCCTTGCACTCAACCCTTTTATCTGTGTCTGATTGATGGGGCTTCAGGGGACCTTGAGTGCTCTTACAGGTCCGGCGTGGCTTCCTAATTGCCATCTTTGCCCAAGCTTCACCTTTCCTCTTTCCCTCTCCTCAATCCTGAGGGAGAGGTCACCATTAATTACTGCTCCTTCATGGTATATCAATCAGGGGCTCCCTGTAGGCCCCTGGATGGCCCTTACATGCATTTCATGGCTGTACATGTGTAACAGAGTTGACAAAGTACGATAAACTCATTCCTCGGGTAGAAATACTATCTTTTGCCTAATTTAGGAGCATGTCTCTGAATTGGCTCAATATGTGGTGTGGCCATCCATCATGCTGGCAGGGACCAGACTCATGGGTACAAGACGGAGTGGAGACCCGACCTCAGAAGAAGCTATAGCCCTTGCTAGTATAATAATAATAATAATACATTGGACTTATATAGCGCTTTTATAAGTACCCAAAGACGCTTTACATGGAGGGGAGAACAAACAAAACAAAAAAGAGCAAACAAGTATGAACATGAGCAGGGATGAGACCTGTCTGCTGTTCGTAGTTTTTTTTTTGTTGTTCAGGGGTTAAAGATTACATTGAGTAAATTGAGTATCCTCACATTTAAACTGATTCAATTGATTAAATTCAGCATTCTTGCAGGGATTGCTAAAAGAATAGGGAACGCCAACAACAGATCTGAGTTGTGGGAGGAGAGAGGCCGGTGGTGTTTGGTCGTCTTGCTGCTGATGAGTCATAAACCTGTTACCAGTCACGAGTGCCTGTGGATGTCAGCTGGAGGTACCTTAAGGGATACCATCACTACAATGTGTGCAAGCCCTGGCAAACAAACCTCCCAAGATGCTAAACATGGATGGGCTGCTATAGGCAAAACAAGAAAGCCATCATTAACCGCACTAACTGCATTAACCTGTTATTTCCATTAATCCTCTGGTAGTAGATCTGCTTTTTACAGCAGGAACAAAAAGTACAGTACAGAAAGTAAAAGTAAAAAAAAGAAAGAAAAAAAGAGCAGGCTCTAAGAGGCTTTGCTAGGTGCTGACAAAATGAAGGAGAATACCATTGAAAATGAAACTAGTCAGCCAGTCTATGCTCCCTTGTTTTATGGTGAAAAAACACCTAACAACGAATCATCGGTTGCTCTGTCACCATAAAACATGGGACCATATTAAAGCAAACAGCTGTCCTTTATATTTTAGCAGAAAGTAGAGACGCTGGCTGCCAGAGTCAATGGTGGGGGTTTGGGAGATCATGATGGAGATTGGATCAAAGCAGTCATGAAGGAGGCTTTTCCAGGCCCAGACAGGGTTCAGGACCCTGGGCCTCTTGTGCCCCGCAAACTGCGTAGACGGTGCCTCTTGTCAGCACCTCAGAAACCTTCTGCTTCCCAACATCCATCTTTCTCTTCTTGAGTGCTCCCAGGTGGACATGAGCTTTCATTGAAAAAAACATGATGGAATATAATGTAACTGTGTTTTCATTAGAATGAGCAGCAGCGTGTATGACCTGTCACCTTAGAGGAGCGTAATGAGTAATGGGTGAGTAATGATGAAGACATGGCTGGAATCCCATGGGGCAAATATGGGAGGAATCTCAGCTACAATGAGGTGAGAATAATGGAATGCTACACATTTTGTTGATCATTTCAACTATCTGGGGCTGATTCCTGAATCTCAGTCATCTGTGACACTGACAGAGGCTATCAAAATTCAAATCAGACCCTACTCTCACTGATACCAGTAACACTTTTCCTATTTTTTGTGTGTTTTGTTAATGTTAAGTTAATGTGATGGAGGCTCAAATGAGTCATTAGAGGTATTTCTGACAAATACCTCTCTGGACTGACTTATTCATTTCAGATGATCCTCAGAGGGCAGCCTGAACTGACCAGTGTTTATTTGACTCACACAGTTTGGTGTTCTCATCTCCCCACACAAATGCTCCAGCTCCAGTCATGTGAATGTGCTGTAGTTTCTTGTGAAACAACTTGAAAATTGTATTGCATTTGTTTCAGAAACCTTTATTTTGGAATCTTCTTCCATGTCTATTTAAGTTGTCACATGCTGTCACTTGCAAAATGACACATTTAAACTCATTTTTTGCACTGAGGTAATGGTAAAGTAAAGGTAAACCATCAGCTCCAGTGGGTGATTATGACCACAACCGCCAATATAGACAAAAATCAATTACATTTTTCCCCTTAAAATACCACATCCTGATATAACTTACATCTGCATCAGTTTGCCACTACTTACTATGATGTATATTGTGAATTTACCATATACATATTTACGTCAGCCATAAAAGGTTTGTTCCACAAATAAAAAGGTGGATAAACTGGTGGGTTTAAGCTCCACTACCCTACCCTTCCCTATCCCTCTATTACAACCTGAGATAGGGGCTCCCAAACCTTTCCATGTAATGGACCCCAAAGGGACACTCGTGACTGAAGTAGATTTAATAGATGAAATCAATAAGGAATCACAGTTTTCACCTGGATTCACCTGGTCAGCCTATTTCATGGAAACAGCAGGTCCGCCCAGGGAAGAGAGTAAACCCTGGGGTGAATACAGTCACCCTGTATATAAAGTAATCCTCATCTGGCTAAGAAGGAGGGCTGGATCCCCCTTCTGGAGGTCCCCGGACCCCACTTTGGGAACCACTGGCTGAGGATATCGCTTAGTCACCGCCGTTAAGAGCGAAGCAGCGCCTCCCCGTGTACACCGATTGGCTGGTGAGTTTGACGGGCTGGCTCTCGCTGTCGACCGTCCCTGGTCCAGGGCGGGGCTGGCTCTCCGTCAAACTGAATTAGGCTACAACCGGCAGAGGAAAACTTACCCCGGCTGATTCATGGAGGAGTGTGGGAATGCTCTGTCCGTAGGTGGGAGTAAGAGAACCGGACCACAGCGTTTAGGCCACATCCTGGACAGTCCCGGCTGTTTTCACCAGTCCTAGAATAAATACTACGGCACCGGTTCGGCACCAACATCAGCGGGGAAAGCACATTTATTCCTGCGCTTCTGCCAGGATGATGTGACAAATCACTCATCTCTTGCTTGGGAAATCTGTGACATAGGATTTTTCATTGCGGGAAATCATCTGACCTGGTTAATATAAGGGTAAGTTGTGTTAATATGTCATGACTCTCATGTGTCGCCTTCAGAAATGGGGAAGGCGGCAGGCGGAGGAGGCGCTCACCGTCGTGATCGGGAACGATAAATAAGCTTACAGGCTCATAGTCGACTGAATTACTCGTCAATTTATCTGCGTGGAGATCCTTCAGTCACTGAATGGACATAGACAGAGCATCATTTATGCTACAGTGTGCTGTGCCACCTGCGCTGCTTGTAGAGTGGACTTTTCATATTTATAGTAGGCTATTTAAAGTGGCCGTGGAGTCTAACTGGGTCTGCCGAGGCCCACGCACATTAAAAAGTAGTGTGCACACATTCAGGTGTTCACATGGAGGGAATGAGCTGTGAAGTGAACCTTTCTCGTGTGTCCTCAGAACCAAACAACTAGCTAAAGGACTTTTTTCGAATTTGAACTTTTAATACGGAAGTAATTAAGGACTGAGGAGATTACCTTCATTATAAGCCCAAGGCTTGATGGTTTTAATTAAATAATTTCGCGACCAGGATTAGGCTGTAACTCAGTGGACTGAGGCGGAGGAAAGATGTCCTGGGCTGCTTGTAATTTTGGATTAACAAATGATCTAAATGACATACAGTAACACAACACATAAGGCATACAGTCATACCGTACTATGAACTAACTGACTAACTGGTCGTTGTCTTCCTCCTTCTCATCCCTATGATCATGATGATGATCAGATCATCATCATAATCACCTTAATCATGACAGTAATTCTGCTCCCATTTCATTACAGGTTTTTATTGTTACTCAACTCATTACAGGCCAACATGTATTGAGTATTGTGGATTCTGGACTGTGTGTCTTAAATGTATTTAATGTTTCTTTACCAAAATAATAATAATAATATTCAATAACATCTTCTACCTATGGATCAACAAAAACTACAGCATGATACATTTCCTTTGCTATAATATAGATAACTGGTGAGTCACACATTTAAATTTATAAAACTAAATGTGAAATATGAAAAGAGCAGCAAGCAGCATGCACTGCTCATATTAGCCCCTCTGCACTTGACCTTCTGAACTTGGAGGTATTTCGTGGGATCATTGTTTTCTTCTGAATCGTGGCTTTTATGAGGGAACAACACCAATGACGCAAAATGACTCACAGCAGACAGACATTCCACAAATGAGTTGCATGAACCACCTATATACGTCAGTTTTACTCATCAACAACGGTAGGATGGCAGCTCACATAGTAATTAACTGTATCTTGTTGACATCGGAAAGGTTACGTGCTCCAATGTCCTACAATACCTGGGCAGACTAAAGTGAAATGAGAGCCGTACTGTATTAGAAACTGCTGAGTTATTTTGGCAGACAGAACATAGGAGCACATGGCCTGCCCTGATTTGTGTGCCCAGTGTTCCTGAAACATTATCTCATGGAGAGGGATCATGACGGGGGGGTGATGTAATCACACCGATAAAGCAGGGGCATGATGTGTGATAGTGGCAGTCATGCTCTTCCTCTGTGTCTGCTCCAACTGGACCTGAGAGAGAATATTTCCACTGTGTGTGTGTGTGTGTGTGTGTGTGTCTTGAATGTGGGTATGTGACACTGAGTGAGCGTCTTATAAAAACAGAGAGGGAACTGGGACTGGCTCTGGTGGAGGCAGGTGGACCAACCAGGCTGGCTTGTGTTGACTGGCTGGTATGTGAGTGTTTCAGGGGGCTGCTGAGGGGGAACACTGTGGTCATGTCTGCGTGGCTCATGGCGCAGTATCTGTCTGGTCTGTCTGGCCAAGTGCACAGTCCTGTACAATTGCTTCATGGTGTTCCGTTCAAAAGAGCTATGGAGCAGGATCTTACGCTCAGTGGTCATGTTATCGACCTTCACTCCTATGACAGACCTGCCATTTTTGAGTATACGTTTATTTCCAACACAGATACATCATTTTACAGTATAAGGCCTGGCAGCCTTGTTGGCCTATGGGCCTATGTTGATGGTTGTCATGTGTAGCTTAATGGCTTCAAGATGAATTATCCACAAGCAGGACACAGTTATTTAACCCAGAATGGGCTCTCTTTGTAGATGTGATGCTCCGTTGATGAGATGACGCAGCCTTCACTAGAAGTACAAAGCAAAGCCCATGCATTTCCTGGAATAAATGTGATGAAGTCTGAAATCTGCTTGGTGTGGAATCTGGGTGTTCTCGCTGTGATTCTTGGTCATTTCCTTCAGTCTCTGGACAGAGCTGTCTCGAGTTCAGCCGAAATGAGCGTCATTGGGCTGAACAGTCCCATGTGTACAGAGCACATGCTTCTCTAAATCACCTAAGGCTGTTTCAGCAACATACACATCTCTATCACATCATGTTTACAGGGTAGCCTGAAGCGCCTTTCTTACTGGCCTGGATAGCATTTATGATATAGGATGAGTTTAATACTAGCAGACATAGTATAGTGTCTAAACCTATAATATTTCTAAACCTATAATATTTGAGTGACATGTAGTGTTTTGACATTCATGTGTATTAAGCATTTCAAGTGTTCACGCCAATGTTTCTAAGAGCTTAATATCTGTAGGTGTTATAAATAGAAGTTATATATACTCACATCTTTCAAACCCTCATATATCAGTCGTCTTGGCCAACGACAGATTTACTACTATCTACTACAGTTGGGATTGCTGCCTGTGTGGATTTGTAAATGTGGGGCACAGCAACAGTATCTGGTGAGGTAAACATGTTAACCGACTTGTTCTGCTACTTTAGAGACAATAAGCATGCTGGTCCTTCCGAGTAGATTTCTTACAACTGTTCCCACAATTTAAGTCAAATAGACGATGCTCTAAAGCAGGTTAGGTTTGTTTTTTTGGATGGATGGTGAGAAAGCCTACAGGCCCTGTTTGATCTAGTCTCCATTGATACTCCGCTAGTACCGTGGTTGACTTTGATGTGGTTGGAGTGTAGGGTTTTGACTAAGTTGTCAGAGGCAAGAGCAGTGATTTTTTTTTAAGTCAAATATCTAATGTGGTATTTGTGGATAACTGAAAATCACGTTGTGTCTCCAGTGTCTGCAACACATGTGTAATAAGGAATGTAAGTCATCAAAAAAACGCTATCACAGCTCATCCGTTTGCATGGTGTGGTGATTGGTTTTAATTACAGTAAACGGTGTATGTTACAAGTCCAAGTCATTGTCTTATGATAGCCTGTTTGTCTGTCTGAAACTACATTGGGTATTGCGCGATCTCAGAGCGCTTCCTCTTGTTTTTCTTGTGTGACTCACCGTCGCGCTCTCACCCATTGTTCCCGTCCCATGACATCTTAGCGGTGGCATGGTGCAGAGGCAGCCATGACAGCAAAATCAGTTGTGATGTAATGCTGTAATGCAGCAGTAAGGCTATTTCAAGTGTACCTCTGGTCTCCAAGGCTTCAGTCTGCCAGCGAGCCAGTCTGCCCCTCTCTCCATCAGCACCCCGGCTATCAAGAGCCAGGCGGCCGTACACGAGCCTACAAACACAGGTCTCTTGACTAGGGGTGTGGGTGTGATTAAATTGAACATAAGGATCATTATGAATTGTTTTCACAGTTATTTGGTTTAAGCTGCTTTTAGGCTGTAACAGAGATGAAAACATCTAATTTAGGGTCGGTAATTACAGGGTGTTTTGTGGTCCCATCGGTTGTGTTCTCTCTGAGATGGTGTCTGAGACCGGTTAACCTTGGGGCACAGCTAATTTTCAGGGCTGTGGGAACGCTGTGTGATTTCCCAGACAAGACTGGCGCTTGGAGAAGCAGCAACGGCTCCTTGAACTTTGATCTTCCTCTCTGAGTGCGTACAGCTCTCTGAGGGCGTGTCCACGGATTACCCAATAAAATCTTTCTTTCCGAATGGTGCCACGGGACAAAATTGTTTCCTTTTTTTGTTTTTTGTTTGTTCTGTTTGCGTGCAGACCCACACCTGGGTAATATCTTATGACAGAGAGTTTTGTTTTCAAAGCTCACACCGTACCTCAGAATGTCAGGGCCGCCGTCCACATCATGTCTCGCCTCGCAAAACTACGACTTGAAGGTCACTTTGTGAAATTCAGTGCAATCACCTTGTCATAAACATACTTTACTTTTTTCGGATGACAAAACGGGCTGTATTGCAATTTTTTTTTTTTTGCTTTCTCTGATTTACAGAAGGATTACACAGACCAAAACTAAATATAACCTTCAGGATATCCATTATATTTTCTGCCTTTTCTTAATTTCTTAATTAATTTTCATGTAAACTACCTCTACTGCTCTAACGGACGCTCTGTGTAGTGTCTGTTTACTCTTTCTCAGATCTTTGTCAGGCCAGAGGACAGAGTGTAGGAACACCCTGACTGATACAGTATCCCAGCACTGTTACAGTAGGGATGAGAGTGCAGTTTTAAATAGGATAGCCTTCCCCTCACTGTACCCCCCCCCCCGCTATCTTTGGCACAGCCAGCCGTCATACCCAGGGGCTGTGAATCCTCATTGTGTACCAGACTGCTAAACTCAAGTTGACTGTTCCCTGAATGGAATTGCACACACAGTTATATCTGGACAGTCTCTACAGTCCCACCAACATCACATACCACGGACCAAACTCACTCCAACAGCTTTTCCCAGAAATGAGGGTGTGCTTTGGACTCCTCTATGACTTGTCCTTTGCTGGGGGCGGGGGGGGTTTTCGGAAGAGGAGGATCTAGCAAGGCATGTGAGTGCACTACCGAGACTGAACCATTGGACTGAAGCCTTGAAATACCAGCGTTGAGGGAGGGGAATAAGGTGCCTTGGTGCGTCTTTAAGTGGTACGTGTTTTATACAGATAGATTTCAGTTAATCTGTTGGATAGTGTTCAATGTTTGTCTGTCAGGGAGGATTGATGTGGCTTGAAGCCAGGTGTCTTTGGCATATTTGAGCAAGTACCTGATCCTGTGATTCTGTTCTTTAAAGTGAGTCGGCCCTCCTGTCCTTCTCTGCTCTCTCTGCTTCTCCTCACACCCATGCCAACTTTCCCTTCAATTTGCCAGTTGTCAGAGCTTCTAATGCCCTGTGCCAGGGAAAATGATGTAAAGTCTCTATTTATGCCCAGTTGATCACGCCCAGCAATAGTGAATGCATCATGCTGGAAGCATAAGATCTGGTGAGGGCCATTTGCACAGAATGACAAGAACACTTGAACATGTTGAACAGTCATGTAAAATCAAAAGAAATCAAATCCTTGAGCTTGCCAGGGTTTGTACTCCCACTCACATTCAGAGTCACTTCACTTATCCTTCTCTGAATTAGACGTACTAACTCCTCTCCACCATTGTATTGATCATCCATAGTTAATCCTTTACCTGAGGTTATTTATTTATATTGCCAAACCATTTACAGAGTGAGGAAGTGTCCCTATGTCTGTGCACTGTGACATGAGGGAAAAACCGTGACTCTATTTCCATAGACACAGAGTGTGTGTGTTTTCTTTAGTTAAATCAGGACGGCGAGGAGGCCTCCCCCACACTGGGCCTGTGAATGTCCCACGGGCCCTGACCCAGCCTTCCCAGTTTCCCCGGCCTTCCTGTGCCTTTGTTGGGAGTTTTCCACAGATCTCTCAGCCCAGCTGGCTGTGCGTGGCTTCATTCTTCCTCTTTCTCCTCCTCCTCTCCCTGACCCCCCTCCCCGGCCCGGAGACTATGGCCTCACCTCTGAGTTGCTCCCCTGGGTCATGTTCACTTCCCCAGTGTAACCTTTATCAGAGCAGAACGTATGGATTATTACCCAGTGACATGCACATGTCTGATGAACATGTCTTAAACAGTTCTGGTGAATAAAACGTGGGAGTGTGCCGTCGTCAGGGAAGCAGAGACTTCAAAAACCGGCTACACGAGGCTCCACTTATTTGGTTACTGAGCGGGGACGATCCTTTTTTGTACCAGAGTTATCTGGTGTGCTGTGCAGATGACATCCTGAATGGTATGGATAACAAAGGTTAACACAATCTGTCATTGTTATTGTTATTGTATCCTCTTCATGTCGCTAGCACTTTGGCATTACTTCTAAAAAGGAATCCATGTCAATAAGTCATTCAATCTTATTTTTCTTATGTGAAAAAAGTGAAAAAACGGCCTCTGTGAGGGGATCATTTTATTTTTAATGCATTTCAAGAGTCGCAGTAGTAGCAGTATCTAATGACACTTGATTCAAGAGCTTCTTCTGTCAATTGTTCCAGCAGTTGCATTGGAAACAAATTATTTCACCCCACTGGCTACATTTTCACTTGTTGACTAATAAGATTTTAAGACTGAATGAGATTAAATTATTAAGATGGATCTTTTTGCAGTATATAGAGAGTATGAGACACTGTTAAAGTGCTGTTAAAGCGAGTGCTTATTCAACACAAAAGTCACACACGGGGCTCATGATGTTCTTTGTTTACCCAAAGGTTATGCTAAGAACTGACTTTGAACAGCAGTCCAAGCACGGCACCGCCTTAATGAGTGATGCTCAATTGTTTTTTTCATCGGGACCCAAATTTGACCTTAGCTTTGATGTTGTGACTCAGTTTCATTTTGACTCAGTAGTCCACTATTTAAGTTATTCACCACCAAAATGTGAATACTGTCTTGTGACCCACAACCCAGCAGTTGAGAAACCCCACTGTACTCCTAGAGATTCCTCCTATGGGTTGGAAACGTCAAAGAGATCATATCAGCGGCACCCGGTTTGAGCGGTTAATTTTGTGACTTTTTCGCACACCCCCCCCCCCAGTTTGGGCCGAGGTTATGTTGCAGTTGATGTATGTGGGAATGTGTACGCTAGGAGTCTGAGAGGTGGTGGGAATCAGAGCACATACTCTGGGTGTGAGTAAGCACGTGCCTTGTCTGTCACACCGTCAGCTGCAGCGTTACACCTTCCAACAGTCACTCTGCCTTCTGTGTGCCTTTTAATGATGACTCCCTGCCTCAACTATTTCTCTTTCATCTACATGTTCTGCCAGATGAAAGAGATTCAAATATGGGAGCTTTATTGAAATGACCTAGTTGATGCGTCTAGAACAAAAGCTGTTTCCCCTCCCTCAAATCCAGAGGGGTCCCAGAAACATGAATAGGTCTCTGCAGCTTCAGCCTCTGTAAAATAACATTTCACCCGTACAGCCTCAAGCTGATAGTGTCGGGTACATACACACACACACACACACGCACTGGTGAAAATCAATGCAGTCAAATCAGCCATCTGTACTGGCTGTCATGTGTCTTTCAAGGCGACATCCTCTAGAATTGCATGTGGAGGTCACATCCATCACAGGTTTTCTCGTCATTTCAGCAAGTGTTGCTGCTTCTGTGGAGCAGAATATAGTGTGCCTTGCTAAAAATGTATGAAAGCTGAACAGGATAGAAATCTTAATTGGACCTTACTATAAAAGTTGAGTCAATTATTATGAAAGAATTATAGAGGCTTTGAATCCAATTACGCATGTGGGTAATTCCCCGTGGAACGAATTGAATTACAAACTCGTTAAAGTTTTATCATAAATGGGTTGATTAATGTCGGCTATTCATGACTTGTGAATATTGTTAAATGAAGCTTTCCATAACTGGAAGTGATCGGACATCGTTTTCTTCTGCCGGTTTTCTTGTACGTGTAGGAACGTTGGATGGGTTTTATCACACATCCTCGATATGGGTGCGCGCCCTTGCTAAATGATGCACACTGACCTCATTGTCTTGAGATTAGCAATATTTAGCAGGGATATTTGAGCATTGAAGGGGTGGCCAACAGCTGAAAGCTAACGTGGGGGCCACAGCCAAAATAAGGCAATGGGGCATTTATTATTTAATGGAATTATTATTTATTTTGGAATTTATTTTTAAGTTATTTTGAAATCAATTGCATCGGAATAGACCAATTAGGATATCTTAGCACTCTTTGAAATCTTTTGGAGTGCCAAACGCTTTTTATGGATTTTTTCTCACGAGCCCTACTTTGGACAGCTCTGCGTTATGGACAGATTTGGACAACCTCCAATCTCTCCTCTACCTGAACCCATGCTAATGTGGCTAATTCCCTTCGTCCCAGTGCTGCAGGCCACGCTTCGTCTGCTCTCTTCAATAGAAACGTCAGCTTTGATGTCACACCACATTGAGATCTCACTCTCTGGCCAGTGTTTTGCTGTGCTTAGAGTGGGCGGGAGGCCTGGGTGAAAGTGGGCCTGTTATTGTCTGTGTGGTATCTGAGTGTGATGCGTGCGCCCATCATGGGCAGGGATGGGGACGTGTATGTTTACATGTGCGGTGTGGATGTGTCCGCGTGCAAGTGTATGTTGTTTCCGTGCTCGCGTGGACCGGACCTGGAGAATGCTTCCGGACAGCAGTGTGTTTCCTGCCTTCATTTGTGTGTCTCCAGATCCTCTGCTCTGCACTTCCTTCCTTCCAGCCGTCCTCTGTAAAATAAGCAGTAATCTGACCTCTCCATGCTGGTGGTCTCCCACAGAGGATGTGAGATGACAGAGCTGATGGCTTTCCTTTTGTGAAGTATTTTTAATCCTGTTGATTTGTTAGATCATAAGGATAAACGTATACAATCTCGTGAGTAATATGATGCTGCCAGCCTGTGGCACTATCACTTATCGTTTTTAGGACTTCATAACAAGAAACTTCGTCCTGGATATAGCTGTCATGCAATAAGCTATCTATGTCTCCGCCTCACCATCATGGGGTTATCTGGTCTTGTGCCTCACCAAGAGTAATTACCTCGACAGAGAATTTGCTTAGTCCACCATTTCAGTTGATGAAGGAATGAATCCCTCTTGCTTTTTTGAACATGATCAGTAGCTGCACAATGACCCTCGTTCAGCACTGTGCACATCAGCCTGATGCAGGGCGTACAATGCAGCCTTTTGTCGGCTTGATTCAGGCTGATATCATGCTGGAAACTATTTAGATGGGGATCACATGTTGTTAGGGCACGCTGCTGCTGAGAGTCTCCTCTTACTCACTTAACAGGAGAATGTCTGACTTCCCACAGACAATAAGGTGCTTGTTTGTAGTTTCGGGATGCATATGGGAATACTGGGATCTGGAAGAACGATGGCGTACTTCCCTTAGTTGTCTAAAGCGGCTTCTCTTACTATGCCATAAATCTAAGACACTGCGTCCAACGAGGAGAGGTCAAGAGGTCAAACATACACTAAAACCTTGCCCTGAAAGTCAAATGCTAATGTTATTGATCTCCTGGTCATGGCGAGTAATGCAGATAGAGATCCTCGACATTGACATTGTTCATCGTGTTAGGCTGGTTTGACAGCGGTGGCTTAAATTGGAAATTCGTTATGGAACGCTTTCAGCTTTATCGGACTGCAGCTTGTAAAGATAATGTGACTTTTTCCGTAAAATTGGAAAGATTTTACGGATGGTTTTCAAAAACATTTTAAACCACATTATATTAAATTCTCTACTTGGGAATCTTGCACAGTATAAATAGGTATAAATATATAACTATACGGCCAGAATAGAGTTGGGTATTTAAGAACTATGTGTAAGTAGCAGAGTGCTAATGTCCATTTGTGGTGCCATTGTCCAGTGTGGTAGTCGTGTGAAGGTCAGTTGTTGATGAGGAGGAAGAAGCTGAAGCTTCAGTTCCTGGTTGTTTTGGTTGGCTAATTGTCTGGAAGGGAGAGCTGGGAAGATGTGGTGGTCAGGGTGGGAGGGCTCAGTGATGATCCCGCCTGCCCACTTCCTGGAACTATCAGCCTGTTACGCAGGATAAACATGTGGCTCCTATATCTTGTTAATTGATATTTCTTGCCATAGACACACCAATTAATTGCAAAGGTAGACGTGCAACTACAACCATATGTCTTGTGATACGCACATCCGATTGCCAGACAAGAATAGAATAATGACAGAATAATATGCCTTGGTGCTCCCTTCCTACTATGTTGAACAATACCAGAGATTTTAATAGTTTTTAATAATTTGTGTGTGGTGTGTTGGTATTTTGTGGAGATTCTTAGGTCATCAAGAATCATGTGTAGCCAACAGGTGTAGCTAAAAGTTTCTGCATGCTGACTGAATTTTATATAGATGGCGCCATTTCAGTGTGTGACAATGGTGTGTGTGGATACTATTTAAATGACATTGTGGGTCATAATTAACACACCTGACGAAGACCAATTCAATTCATGTTGTTTGTATGATAAGGTTTTGGTGGAGAAGAATTCTGTGTGCAGGCTTACTTTCAAGTTATTGAGACAGGCAACTACAGCTATATCTTTATTTTCATGGTTTGGCTCCATATGACCACCGTTGCCGTTGCTGTTTAACATCTAACAGAGTTCCCTGTTGCCCTCTGAAATGAGGTCAGGTCCTTGTGAGTATCACACTCATGCTGAATTTCATTAACTGCATGTTGTCAATACTGTCTGCATCTCACGGCCATACGTTCCCCTGGCGCGTAGGAGTACAGTAGGTATCAGCGGCTGGGAGTGAATGAGTTGGCTTTCCCACTCTATCCTAGTGATGGGCTTCCTTGTTGGGGCAGGTGGGATACTGCTGGGTGTACATCTGACATAAGTCTTTATGAGAAAGAAATAGGTTTCGGTCTATGATCTGACAGCTGGAGTCCCAGGCTAAAACTACCAGCTTATCAACTACTTTATGCCAAAGGGGTGAAGGCTGTTTCGCTGTGTGCTGATCCCACAGGGTGTTGACCTAACTAAAGTGGCCGCACAGTGTGCATACAAGTATCTTGTTATTGTATCAAAGCATATCTAGTTGTCTTGTAGTGGAAGGTATATATAGCGCAAGCTGAGGGAGTTTTACAGTCGACTGCTTCCTCAAGATTAGAGCCACAAACACGGGCCTGGACTCAGACAAGAACCAGATTTATTGAGTGAGCCTTGTTTTTCCATCAAAGCGAAGATAGGCCTGTGCATCATCTATTTCTAGTGTTGTGGACTGAGACAGGCCCTTTTACAGCACTGAGAAAAGAGACACCGTAGCCAGCAGGCTCGGCCATATGGAGCTCCCTGTATGTGCATGGCAGCTCCAGTGGGAAATACATGGTAAATAATTCACCTGTGCAGAATGACTGAATAATTCAAGTGCTGAACTAGCCACCCATACAGTGGGTTTGTTGTTTCACCCATAAAGAAACACGAAAACTAGCATCATTCTGTTCATAAGCATGTTGAGATTAAAGTAATTATGTTTTTTGGTATCAGTGTACCGTAGTCTCACCTTTCCTTCATATTGGTTCCCTGAGGAGGATATTGCTGCACAATGATGGGCTGTCTCCTTTGCTGATAAAGTAACCTGGCACAATATCTAGACCCTGCATCAGCTTGGAAATATATAAGGCTTTGTGGAGAAAGGTGGCATGGGTGGGAGCAGTAAGATGGCGAATACAGATATTGTTTCTGGTGTTGTTTGATCTGTACAGCCTTTTGAGAGATCTAGTCTCGCTTGCTTTTGTCAGAAAAGCTCCCGCTGCCTTGAGATCTGGAGCAGGATGTTTTTCATATTGGTCTACAGTTTCGTCCAGCAGTACATTTGCAATTGAGTTCTATAAATACACCACATGCACACAGGCCACTGTTGGAAAGCCATTTATACTTCCATGCGCTATTCATATCTCTGGCACTCGATCCTGTCATTTAGTAAACACTGTTATGACAGTAGGAGAGCGTGGCAATGGACCCGATACAAATCTGTCACTCTCGCTCCAAATTGATACCACTGAGACTGAAAGGTTAACTCTGCATTGTAAAATCCCACTGTGTGCTGACAGACAGGGCTGAAGGTCCACGGAAAACATGGGAAAAGGCATGAACTTCCTTACCCTTCTGTCAGCCGTGCCCACCCTAAACCAGCGGCCCCACCAACCCTGCCCCTTAGCCAGCCGTGACACTTGATCTCAGGGTCAGCTGCGGTGGATATTTCTGCTGTCTCTATGTGTGTGTTTTTTAATGTCATAAGGGCTAGTTTGGTGTGACAGCCTGTCACATGTCACTAGGGTCAATTCAGATGACGGCAGCTTTACAGTAGCCCGTCCCTCTCTGGCCTGTGGCTACAGTTTGTGGAGTATTTCCTCCCCTGTAAGAGGGGCGCAATTCCAGGCTGGAATAGGCTAGGCCTGGACCTGGTGAGGGACTGGAGAAAAACATTCTTTCCAGTGAACCCGAGCTGAAATTTCATTCTTGTTGAAGAGCAGTGTGTGTGGAAGCCATGTGTTAGAGTCACGCTGTTCTGTTAGTTACCAGAGAACAGCGCAGAGAAGAAGAGAAGCCTACCCAAACGAGAGAGAGAAATAGACTGGCTACACCCTTGGCTTTGTACAAATCAACTTCCACAATTGGTGTAGTCACATGGTATTAATGTACTCTGCAATATAACACGTTTATTTTTAGTGCCTTTTATCTGTTTCTTTTCTCCACACCCAAACGAAATATCTGTCACTTTGCAGGTTCATTTTAATTGGTCCTGGTTGGAAGCAGGATGTGCTATATAAAGATCAAAAGGACCATTCTGCAATTAATGCACAGATGGGCCTCAGATGGCTAGGAGTTACACAGGACACATGGCTACCTTGTTGTTAAGTGTAACTGATTTATGTATAGATCTTCAATCTCGGTCTATTGCCAGATTTGTTGCTTCTTCAGATTGCTTTGCACATTCCTCCACCCTTTCACTGGAATGATGATGTGGTCTTGGCTTGGCTCATTATTGTGAAATCTGGGTTTAGGGAACTGCCACCCGAAGGTTGCCGTCCTAAATGTGTCTGGATTAGCTGGCATTCATTTGAGAAAAATGTCTGATTTGGTTCTATCCTCTACCAATGCCTTTTCTAGTTTCTATGAGAGAGAGAGAGAGACACTAAGGGAGTGTTCAGAGAGAGTGAGTGTCTGAATAGTTTAGTTTCCCTCTATTGTTTCCAGTGTCAAGCTTTGCTTCCAGCATGGAATGAGTAACAATGGATAGTAGGAGCATTTATGCTGTATGACTAACTATTAGGGCATGTTGAAAACTCAACATTATATGCCATTTGGTTCACAGTGTTTGGCAGTATAAGCTGTAAATCAGTCTGGGAAAGGGTATTGTAGCTGTGTCACCAAGTATTGAAATACTATGCTTGCTAATACGCTAAAACGTTTACAAAAAACTACTACAGTTCTAAATTGAGCCAGAATGGCCAAACAATTGACCTGGAGTGGACAAAGAAGGTGGAGAGGCCTAGAAACATTCACAGGAAAGAGAAAGAGGATGAAAGAGCAAAAGGAGGAACGAGGGCCTGGGGCCAGGAAGTGCTGCGGCTCTCAGGAATGAGGTATCCGG
This sequence comes from Hoplostethus atlanticus, assembly GCA_034670405.1. Classification (NCBI taxonomy): domain Eukaryota; kingdom Metazoa; phylum Chordata; class Actinopteri; order Trachichthyiformes; family Trachichthyidae; genus Hoplostethus; species Hoplostethus atlanticus. Next base: position 2,260,499 of record JAXDDX010000078.1, on the reverse strand, counting down.
ACGTCTCACTACCCAGATTAATGAGGTCATTCATCATGGCGCCTGCCTGTGCATGCTAGGCAGCAATTTCTCCGCCCTACTGTCCACCCTACCTCTACAGTCCAGCCCTGCCTGGAGCAATGGCCCCACTTGGCCGGCCACCAGAGACTCTGTCAGCTTCAATGACACGACCCTGTCAGCTATCATCAGTGCGACTGCAGCTACCCTGCCTCCTGTAGAGCAGCACAGAGCAGCACAGAGCAGCACAGAGCAGCACAGAGCAGCACAGAGCAGCACAGAGCAGCACAGTACCCAGAAACCAGCCAGCTTCTGTCCCTATCGGTTAGACTTCATGCGGTTTCCTGCTCTGCCATTTCAGCTTGGTTCAGTTACACCCAGAGATCTTGTGGAATGTGGCTATGAAATGCTGCGTGATTAGAAATTTAGGTTATGTCGCCGGGTAGAAGATTTCTGGAATGTACAAACATTTCGCAAGGCCATTTCAGAAATATTTAATTCACAAGTTCTCTTTCAAAAACAACTGATGCGCTACAGTTGATGGACTACGATGGCAGTTTTGCTTCAGTCGTGAGCTCATGAAATGTGTGTACACGATTGCATTTCCTGTACAAAAAAGAAAAGAGGAGGGATCCAATGAGAGGCCTCAGCCATGCTTATATTTTATTTATGATGGATGTGAAACAGAGGTGCAATGCTGTGGTGTGAATCCCTGCACATACTATGTGACGTGTGATAGCAGTAGGAGAAACTGGTCCTCTTGCACACAGTGTACAAGCACACATTGACGTGCTAGCACAACCCCCACACCCACCAAGCCTTTTTTCACTCCTGAGGCTGTTCAAGGTGGCACTTAGAGCTACAGTGATCAAGCCTCTCTCCTGTTTGCCTTTGAGCCTCACCTGTGACAGCTGGGCTTCTGTTGTTATAAGCCAGTGCCTTTCTCTGCATGACAGGATACCCTTTAACAAGGCATTATATGGAATAATGAACAGAAAACTTCACTGGGTGAGAGAGAGAAAGAGAGAGAGAGAGGGAACCGTTAACCTCAAACATGAATGCCTGCTGGACATCTCTGCACCTGGACAGACCTTAGCTTGTCCTCTGTGTTTTGTCTGCCTGTCTGTCTTCCGGCTAATGGAGCCAAATGGCCTTGTGAGGCAACGTCAGCCCCAGAATTAAAAACAGTCCATGCAGGATTGTCATGGGTTTTGTGATTTGAGTAGGAAGTGTTAGCGTCTCACATGGACTAGGCTGATGTTAAAATGTCTAATCTTGCAAAGCGCAGTGCAAAGGAACGGCAGTGGGTGTTGTCTCTCTTCAGATGTGAATCTAGGAGGTCAAAACAAAACTCTTAAAGAACCAAATCAGCACCGGGAATGTAATCATTGTGGGAAACTGTTACACGCTTGGAGTTGTTGCCATACAACCCCTCATACTGCAACATCTCAACCAGGAAGTAAGATCACTTTGACCTTAAGATAACCCATTCGGATGGATTAGTCAAATAGTTAGTCAGGTTCACTGAGTTGAATTTCCAGACTACTACGGTCTCACTAAGCCATTAGTTTAAGATTGATTTTCTTTGACTGTGGAATTTGACTATGAGCAGATAACCCGTCAGTAGAGGGGTAATCCTCAGGCCTGGATAATTGCCAAATACAGAATTCAATCTACTCTCCTTTCCCCAAGGGTATCTACACTGCTGAAGGACTTCCTGCCTATGAAGGCCTGTCTATCTCTGACAGGGGACTGGCCTTGAGTCCTCTCCTCTCTGTGCCGTGCTTTCTTATTACCAATGTGAAGGAGAGATGACTGACATTTTGAATACTCCCTCATGGTGAAATAGGTAGGCCGCTGTCATAGCCATGCTATGCAGGCCTTTCCAACTAGCCTCCTCCCGAGACACGAGTCCCAGGCCCATGCCAATTCAGCTGCCATGTTGACTTTGGAGGAGGACGAGAGAGAAAGAGAGAGAGAGAGAGAGAGAGAGAGAGAGAGAGAGAGAGAGACAGGCTTCCAAGGCACTTGGCTTGGCTGTCTGGCCAACGTTGGAGGTTTACCTTGGGCTGTGACCAAATGCTCCGACAGCCTACTGATCAGTAGGAAAACAACCAAACCATGACAATAGATGCATACATTCTCTGCATACAATCTTATACATGCAGGTGTTAAATGTATTTGGCATCTGCATGCCGTATGCGGTATAAATGTTCAGTAATGGCTCCGGTCTCAGTATCATTTGAAGCAGTCAGACATTTCATCTACCCACCCACTTCACTCCCATAGTTTTGAATATTATTGAAGTCTCTATCTATGTGGGTACAATCTAATTAGCAGGCATATAACAGGCTCAAGAGATAATGAAGCCTTAATTGCCTGTGTATGGCTTTCGCTCACACAGAGACAAGATGCAAGTGAGGGTGAGAGGAGTGGGAGCCAATAGGCAGGAGAAACAGCCTTAAGCAGTAGGAGTACCTCGGCACAATGAGAGCTGCTTAGCTTGCCTCCATCCATCGGTGCTCCAAACCCTGGAGGCAGGGGAGCATAGACTCGGCATTCAGGGCAAACAGAGGCAGCAGCTCAGGCGCCAGGACCAGGAGTCAAATGATGCTTAGCATGGAAGACAATTAGGTTCCCTCGCTCCCGGCCTCCAATCCAATTCCATCCATTAATACAATCTGCAAACCTGGGGCTGATGCTCCCCCTGCACTGATTCACTCCCTATCAGGAATCCTGCTGTTTGAGCTAATGGCAAAAGTAATTAAATGCCGGGTCCTGTAGACCCCGGCCAAGAGAGTGTGTGCAGCTGTTGCAACAGTGTCGCTGTGAGTGGCACGCAGGTGCAGATATTGTCACCAGCATTTCCCTCCTACTGGTGTTGCTGGCCTAGAGAGATGGGGTCTATGATGACTCCTCTAACTGCAACTATGTGTTGTGACTGTGTTATGAAATGTGTCACTTTACAGCTCTCTCTTTGTTTATCATTCCTGCACTGCCGTCTCTCTCTGTTTTCCCCCACCCTCTCACTCTGGACCAGCCTGCTTTGTTCCTGTCTGCCTTGCTAATCTGGCCGAGCCAGTGTAGTCCAGACAGACAAAAAGCCGGTAAAGGCCTCCTCAGTGCACAAGGCGAGAACCTCTCCGCATGTGCTTTAGGCCCCCACTTTACCTAGGAAAAGGCTATGAGTCAAACTGTCCTGTACTGTGGACGTCCTTCCTAGTGTTTCTGCTTTCTCTGCCACTCTAAATCACTTTCTCACATTTCAGTGGTCAGAATAACAGTAGAATAACTATATCGGTATCCTGCTGTGAAGTCTCTGTCAATGAGAGCTAGACTGTGGTTAAATGTTAACGCAGTGTCGATGACCGCTGCTGTCGCCACTGGCCCCAGTTTGAGGTTTTACTTCCGTCACTGTTGAGATCTAATGACTACATCTTTGAGCGCTCCCCATCATCACTTGGGCTAAAACAGAAGCCTGCACTGTGTTAAAATGGTAATGCCAAGCAGATGTGGTCACTTTTCAAGGAGCTAGCGTTGTAATTGGAGAAGTGAGGACGTGACCCGGAGTGACTGCTGAGACTCTATCTTCTGATGTGACTCAAAGCACTGAGCGCATGAGGATGTCATCTTGTGAGGCATTTCAGCAAAATTAGACTTTGAAAGAGAAATAATGTGACACATTCACTGGGTTTTATAATAGCTCCATAGCCGAGGAGACACCCTCTTTCGCAAGTTTACAGATTTACTGTGTGTGGAAAGGCAGTCAGTATTTCGTACATTCCTCTCTCCTGCAGAGTGAAGAATCGGATTAATCCCTAATGTGGATAACAATGCCTACATGGATTTTTGTGCTACATCATTTGAAGTGCAAATGATGTCTATGATAGTATTCAGGGGTAAAACAGTTCAGTTTTCCATGGGAAAATGTAAGATGCAATTAAGAAAATGACAGGAAACGAGCCACCAGGCCCAGAGAAGTGAGGCTTGATGGTGGGACAGTGAAATGAAGGGCTGGTGACAACAAGAGTCCAGCTATAGGGAAGTTGTCTGAGGTTTACTAAGCACCACCTGTGGTCCTCAGGCCTCTTCATGGGAATGCATACATAGCCATTAGGCTCTGATAGATGTCTGCTGGAAGCAGAAAAACTTTTAACTGCACAAGAAGGGATTAAGTTTGATTTAAACTCTAGAATTTAGGGATTAGTTTTAAGACTATAAACCTCCTCACTCCCTCAGCACAAATATTTATTGCTTTGTTAAATGGCTCTGCATGCTTTTTTTGGATAAGGGTAAACAGCTGTAGACTGTTATCTGCCCCTTTCTGTGGTTCCCCCTTCAGTAACTCATAGAAGAATGTGGACGTCCAAGTTTGGATCAAATAAGAAGCCTTAGCGCCCTCTTGTGTAACATTTTTGTAGTACAAACTACTAAGTTGTGAGTCCAAGGTTATCAAGTGCAAATAGTACATTTAAAAGTTGATTATGTACTATTGTGCAAATCACTTAAGATTTTATTTAATACATTTAAACTCACGATAATGTCTCAGTATTAACTTATAATTAAACATCATCTCATCCTTTCATCCCGGTGGTCTCCTTTTCTCTCGGTTCAGCTGGCAGGCCTGGGGTGGGACAGAGAGCATGGCTGAACCACGGAGGGAGAGCACCAGCAGCCTGCAGAGGAAGAAACCTCCGTGGCTCAAACTCGACATTCCCACTGCTCAGATGTCGCTAGACGAGCCTCCCACCTTTGTTCAGGTACCATACCTCTACCAATCCCATGCTCACTGGTTTCTAATTCATGATGGTTTTTGTCTGGGTTTCCTTCGCTGACTTCTTTCACTCACCCAGACCTCATTGAGTGTGTTATGTTTTCACTTTTCTGTCACAATGTGTGTTGGTCCTGATGTAGCCGGTGAAGAGACAGGGGTTCCTGCGCAGTATCAGCATGCCAGTGGAGACCACTCACCTCCAGTCCCCACCCCGTGACCTTTTCGACCCTCGCCGGTCTGTCTTGCAACGCCAGTCATCCATCACTCAGACCATAAAGAGGTAAAGGCATCGTAGCAAAATGCATGATTCATATTTGGACAACTTAATGTGTTTGGGCTCTAGCATGAACTCGTATGACATCTCATCCCTCAAAGAACTACACACTTCATGTACTGGACTGCATGCAGCAGTGTGTTTGTTTTACACCTGGTAGGCTACAGTATGTGAGTCAGGTTTGTGGCTTGTGTAATTTTATGGTATGTACAGTTGTGAGAAAACGTTTGTGGATCCTTCTGCATTAAGTATCCCTAAAATGTGATCTGATCTTCATCTAAGTCACAAATAATCATACTACTTCATGTCTTTGTGGAAGACCTTGTTTAAACATTCACAGTCGTATGAACCTCTAGTATAACGACTTCTACGAAAGGGGTTAGTTGGAGTCAACAGTCAATCAATGTGATGATTCAGATATGCGTTAGAGGTGCCCTGTCCTATCACAAAATCCAGAAAGTTTGGTTACCAACAGAGTCTGCTCTCCACAACAGAGATCTGTACCTACCTTAATTAGTACCTCAGTTGTTGAGGCTCATAAGGCTGGAAAGAGCTACAAGTCTCTAAAGACCTGGGCGTCTGCCAGTCTACACTCAGGCAGATTGTATGGAAATGGAACAAATTCAGCACCATCACTACTCTCTCTGAGTGGGTGTTCTGCAGAGATCACTGAAAGAGTGCTGTACAAATCTCAAGGAGGTGACAAAGAACTCTAGGTTAACAGCTAGAGGGTCTGCAGGCATCTCTTGCACTTGCTATTGTCTGTCTTCATGATTCCAGAATAAGACAAACACTAAACAAGAGTGATGTTCATGGGAGTATACCTCTCCACATAAAAAGATGGTTGCCTCTCTCAAGTTTAATGCCTCTGGACCCATGTTCTGTGAGACAGATGAGACAAAAGTTGAACTTTTTGGCGAAAAGACAGTGTTATATTTTGAGGAAAAAACCTCACAGCATACCAACAGCAAAACCTCATCCCAGCCGTGAAGCATGGTGGAGGGAGCACCGTGGTTTGGTGCTTTGCTGCCTCAGGGCCTGGACGGCTTCAATCACTGAGTGAATTCCACAATGAATTCCAAATTGTATCAGGAAATGATCCAGCAGAATATCAGGTTAGCTGTCCTGATCTGAAGCTTAACAGAGGTTGGGTCATGCAGCATGACAATGACCCCAAACACAAAAGCAAATCTACAACAGAATGGCTTCAACAGGAAATTTCACCATTGGAATGACCAAGTCAGAGTCCTACTGAAATGTTGTGGCATGACCTGAAGCAAGCCGTTCATGCAAGACATCCAATGAACTGAAACTGATCTGTAAAGAGGAATGGTCCAAAATACCTCCTAACCGTTGTGTGGGTTCGGTCAGCAGCTACGGGAAGCGTTGAGGTTATTGTGGTTAAGGAGGGTCTAAAGGTTCACATACTTTTTCGTTCGACTGTGAATGCTTAAACAATGTCTTCAATAAAGATGTGGCTTTACACATTTCAATCAGAGACAATAACAGGAAAGAGACTGTCCCACTCATAGCAGTCTGCCAGTTCCATTGCATATTGAAAACCTATGTGCTTACAGGATCATGAGTTTAGGTGAGGACATTGGGAGCCTTTGTGTCCTTGCATGAAACAAAACAACCAATCTCTCCATATGATTGCAAAGTTTCTGCTTGCCTTTCCTTTTCCAAAATGCATGTCTGTGTCTGATTAACTTTACAATCTTTACGTCATCTGCCAGTTGATAACTAAGTATCGTAAATGCAATCGTACCTAACAGTTTGCTTTGCTTTCTCTGCACGATGGCTGTAGCACTGTCCAGCTGCACTTTCCTTCTCACTGCCTGTTCTTGTCTTTTCTCTTTCCTTCTCCTTCTCCTTCCTACTCTGCCCTTCCTCGCCTCTTCCCCGGCGCCACTCTGCCCGTCCACAGCAGCAGGCGGGTGCACTTTGAGCGGATTAACACGGTGCCCATTAAGGGCCAGCGGGCTGCTCGCCGCAGCACCAGGAAACACCACTCACTCTCCAGAACCCTGCTCAGGTACTGCAGGAAGGAGTCCCTCACAAGACTGTGTAAGCGTTAGGGTCAGGGTGAAGGTCAGGCTCAGGGACAGACTCACTCTTAGGTTTGGAGAAGGCATTTTTAGTCTGATTGCATTGAGGCTGGTTCTCTTTCGGCATGATAAGTATAACAGATGTAGATAAGTAAGTAAGTAAATAGGTATTTGTATGTGGTATGCTTAGCCTACAAAGTTATACTGACAAACCAGCTCAATTATGTTGTTGAGTATCACAAGACTTGTTGTTTTTCCTGCTCTCGCTGGCTATTACTGGTAAAGCCGTGAGTCAGCTTAATGACACAACCGATACACTTTTGATTAGTCATAACAGCAGCCAAAACCCATAGCTGCCATTTTCCTGTTAGAAAAGTTACACTAATGGCCCTGGACTGGGAGTGGGAGGGGCCACACGTTTCCCTGCACATCTGTCAAACAGCATTCATCACTAAGGGATGGTTATTGCTTTTGACTGGCACTCATTAGTGGCCAGAGATTTAAGGCTGTGGCTGGGGTTGGTTTGGCTGGCATGCCAGGCCTGACTGGGTCTTTGGTGGACGCAGATTGGATTAGACTGGCCCGTGCCGAGGTGTCCAGGTGTTCAGCCGTGCTGCGCTCTATTTATAGCAGCCAAGGTCAGCGAGGGCACGGCCACCGCTTTAGCAGCACCGAGGCAAAGGGAGGGGCATACAGCTGCTGGAATGCCAGCTATTCAGTCATGTCACTGACACATATTTGCAGAACAAACACAGAGAACGAGACAACCAGTTAGACTCTTAACAGAATTATGCAATAAGTAAGATATTTAACTGGGACATAATCTCTTCTCAGACTTTTATTATTTACAAATATGGCAGGCTTTGTTAGTTGTGCTTATTACAGAACTTGAGAGCCTTGAGCATTCACATGCTGGTAATTAGCTAGTTTAGACACAGCTAGCTCGCCTCTACTTCCTGTGTAAAATGTTTCCACTTCCACTTCCTGGCCTCAGGGTGTAGAGACATTGTACTGGCAGTATCAGACCCCCAGTGATCTCAGATGCCCAGTAATCTTAGAGCCCTGGTAAACTCTCTCTCGTTGAACAGACTTTGTGTGTGTGTGTGTGTGTGTGTGTGTGTGTGTGTGTGTGTGTGTGTGTGTGTGTGTGTGTGTGTGTGTGTGTGTGTGTGTGTGTGTGTGTGTGTGTGTGTGTGTGTGTGTGTGTGTGTGTGTGTGTGTGTGTGTGTGTGTGTGTGCACCTGGCTACCTGTCGTTCTCTGTGTGTCTGGACATAAACATGCCTGGGCTTATTCCCTCTCACTGTGCCTATTACTTCCACTATCTAGGGCAGTTTGGGCTTATCAGTGCCTTGCATGTTTGCCGACCCACTCCTCCACACAGGGCTCTGAGGAGGGACATCTATCACTTTATATCTCTTTGGCGAGTTTTACCGTGCCAGATAGATAGTGTTTAATCTCTCTGTGAGGGACGAACTGCAAACGAGCATGTGTGTGGGTTTGTGAGATGTGTGGCCTGGGACTGAAAGGACAGTGTTTGTGGTGTCAGGGGCACAGCGGACTGGTTTGGGGTCAGTAAGGATGGAGATGCCACACAAAAATGGCAGAGGAAGAGCCTGCGCCACTGCAGCCTGCGCTACGGGAAACTGAAGCCGCAGGTGATCCGAGAGATGGATCTACCCAGCCAGGACAACATCTCCCTAACCAGCACTGAGACTCCGCCTCCCCTCTATGTCCCCGCCTCACAGCATGGCATGCAAAAGGTACAGTAATACATGGCTTTCTTTGGATCCATATCATTCACGTAGACACACTCAGGGAATCATGCCATGCAGACCAGAGAATTTTTTTTCACATGTTGTGGAATCGCAAGATCAGGTCTAAATAGGAAGCTATGAAGAAAGACAGAATGGCTTAAACAGAGGAAACGCCACATTTCAGTACTTGTCCTCCGTGTCCTCCTTACTTTGAACCAGTCACATATTCAGATTTGATCTTACGCATGAGACAGGACATCCTAGACTTTCTAAATCATCGCTCTATCCTGCTCGGTGGAAATGTTTTTGCTCTTTAATTCAGTTCTAGCTACTCCACTGGCTCTACTTATTTGCCCCCAGATCGTGGACCCATTGGCGCGAGGCCGAGCCTTCCGTATGGTGGAGGAGGTGGACGGCTACAGCGTGCCTCACACCCCCATCACCCCCGGAGCGGCTTCGCTTTGCTCCTTCACCAGCTCCCGCTCAGGACTCAACCGACTGCCTCGCCGACGCAAGAGGGAGTCTGTGGCGAAGATGAGCTTCAGGGCCGCAGCGGCGCTGGTCAAGGTGAGCCACAGCGATGGGATTGACTGGAATGATTGAATGGGGAAAAGTGTGGTACACAAATCTATTACACTAGAATAGTAATCTCGATCGAGTCTGATTTATGTGCTCTGTCTTTGTCCCCCACACAATGAAATGGGGGAGGGGCTATGGTGTCCCTCCATCTGTGATATTTTGATGAAACTTGGAGGGACGATGCATCTCGGCACTGTTCTGTCATTTAAAAACATTACACTCGTTGGCCTGATGGGGCCGCTATAATTAAAGGTGAAAATGTTGAAACTTTAAAACATCGTAACTCCGACATCACAAGCCTTGACATGAAACTTTCCATGGGGGTGCTATAATTAACAATAAAAAATCTTTACATCTTTATGGTGCTCAGACCATAAAATAACCAGTTTTATGGAAGAGTCAATGATTGGTTTGGAGGGTACAACCTCTGAGCTCTATAACTTATGTTGTATATCATATTAATATCGTGTGTGTGTGTGTGTGTGTGTGTGTGTCAGGGGCGCTCCTTGCGGGACAACACTCTGAGACGGGCCCAAAGGCGCAGCTTCACCCCTGCCAGCTTCATGGAGGAGGATGTAGTGGACTTTCCTGATGAGCTGGACACCTCCTTCTTTGCCAGAGTAAGGGAGGACATACAGCGACGTCATTCATTAACAACGTCTGTCATTACAGCATCACCGTGTTTGTTCATCATGAAAAAAAAAAAGAGCCACAGCCACAACCCAGAGCTTACTATCAGAAGATCCTGATTTCTGTTTATTTCTGTTCATCTCCTTCCTTCAGGACATTCTGATGCAGGAGGAGTTGTCCACGTTTGCAGATGAGGTGTTCGAGTCGCCGTCTGAGGCCGCTATGAAAGAGGCAGAGTCCAACGACAAGATCGATGAGACGGAGCTGACAGGCAGCGCTCTAGATAAGACGGAGCTAGAGAGAAGTCACCTCATGCTGTGAGTCCCGCTCAACCCAAGTGTCCACAAGACGCCGTCACGGTGTTAGTCAGTAGGGTGCCGACACGCTGCTAATATATATAAAGCAATGATTTATTTAACTCCTGTCGAGTGAAAGCATATTTCATTATATGATAGAATGCATTATTTTCAGTGTGGTATTTGTAGATGCTGTTTGCTTTCCCAAAAACAATGAAACCAACAATAGTAAATAACAATAAACTATAAAAACAAAACTAGCACATACAACAGTATACCACAAAATGCTTTACATTTAATCATAAAAATGACAAAGAAGATGCAATGCAACACACAATCAGAAACATAAACATGCTTGAAAGTTCATTATTTCATACTTTATAGAGGAATAACCTTCTGAAATCCTCATCTAAACCTGAACCAAATAAAGAACATGCCATACTTCCATTCTTTATTTAACTGCAAAAGTATGTATCTTTGAATTACTAACTTTCTGGTTAAAACCTTTCATCGTCAGGCTTACACACCTCCGTTGATTTCTGTCTCTGTCTCGCCTTCTCTGTTTCCTCTGCCAGCCCCCTGGAGCGAGGGTGGCGTAAGGCCAAAGAGGGAACTCCCGGACCGCCAAAGGTGCCCTTGCGGCAGGAGGTGGTGAGCGTTAACGGGCAGCGGCGGGGGCAGCGTATCGTTGTGCCCGTCAAGAAGCTTTTCGCCCGAGAGAAGAGGCCCTATGGGTTAGGCATGGTGGGGAAGCTCACTAACCGCACCTACCGCAAGCGCATCGACAGCTACGTCAAGAGGCAGATAGAGGACATGGACGACCATAGGTACCGTACCGCTCCACATTCACTCTCTCTCTGCTGCCCTGATGGATGATGTTGAGCGCTGCACGTTTTGTTTCCTCCTAGGCCTTTTTTTACATACTGGATCACTTTCGTCCATTTGCTGATCACCATCTTGGCCGTATGCATCTACGGCATTGCACCTGTGGGCTTCTCTCAGCACGAGACGGTTGATTCTGTGAGTCCTCGCTCGGTCTTGAGGAATTTCTTCTGTATCACCCTTTCAACAGTGTTTTTATTTCACTGAATCACATTTAACGTTTACGCTGCTCGTCCTGATTTGGACGTCTTTTGTCTTTTTAAGGTTTTAAGAAACAAGGGTGTGTATGAAAATGTCAAGTTTGTACAGCAGGAGAACTTCTGGATCGGGCCTAGTTCGGTAAGCATGGTTTCACTATTCTCACTCGAGAAAGAATCATCTGTACTTGTGTAGAAACACATATAAAGATATACATCGTTTTAGTTTGTTTTGTGCCTTTCTCCTCACTGTGTGTACATCTGTCCATTGGTAGGAGGCTCTGATCCACTTGGGGGCCAAATTCTCTCCCTGCATGCGGCAGGATAAGCAGGTGCATGATCTGATCAGGGACAAGAGAGCTATCGAACGCAACTCTGCCTGCTGTGTGCGGAACGATCGCTCCGGCTGTGTCCAAACCTCTGAGGAGGCGTGCTCGGTTTGTAATCCAAGCTTGTTCTTTATCGGTTTGCCTTCCTCGGTTTGCCATTATTAATTCAACTACTTGCCAAAGCTGCGCGCAATTCTAATTTCTTCTCTCTGTGGATTTGTATCTCAGAGTACTCTAGCTGTGTGGGTAAAATGGCCGTGGCATTCAAGCACCCCCCAGCTAGATGGCAAAGACAGACAGTATGGCTCTGTGTGCCATCAGGATCCTCGGTAAGGTCACTATTAAACACACTGTCACCCCCTTCAGTCATTGCGTAACTACAGTATAGATCAAGTGATATTGGTTGGGACATATTGGTTGATATTGATATTGTTTTTTTCTCTCATTGCAGGATATGTCTAGAGCCTGCCTCAGTAGCTCCTCATGAATGGCCCGATGACATCACCAAGTGGCCAGTGAGTACAGTGAAACCCTGGATGGGCGTTTTGACATCAGAGGGTCAGGGAGTGAGTTGGAGTTTATCTGGAAGTTTTTGATTTTTGTTCCTCTGGCTTTTTAGATTTGCACCAGGTACAACACAGGGAACCACACCAACCTGCCTCATATAGACTGTACCATCACAGCCCGGCCCTGCTGCATTGGAACCAAGGGGAGGTGAGGAGAGCTTATGTACCTAAAAGGAATAGGCATGCTGGTCGAACACTTGATGAAGGACTCTAATTTACTGTGGCTGCCCCATTCTTCAAGGTGTGAAATCACATCCCGGGAATATTGCGACTTCATGGAGGGCTACTTTCATGAGGAGGCGACTCTCTGCTCTCAAGTAAGCATTTCTCTCCTTATTGACGTGTTTCATTTATGCTGATGTCTATCAAGCCATCAGATGAGGTTCAGAGGTTCAGTCTGCAGTAACAGCTACATTGAATCAGCATAAATGGGGTCATCTCAGCATGTTTCACTCATTCCATAGAATAAAATAGAATAGAATAGAGGCTCAAAGGGAATTTGTCTCCCACATTCTATTTTCTTTTCTCAAAGACAGAAAGTAGAAAATATCCAAGCCTACATGTTCAGTTGAATTTGTTTGGTATTCGCTCTGGTCAGGTTTATTTTTTCAGCAGGCCTATCACACACATATATCGTATTTGATACGATATCATGCATCTGTCCCGCCTCTATTGCCCATCAGTACTGCAGTTGCCACGGCAGTCTAGTCTTTTTTCAAGTCTTGTAAAGTAGAAATCAAGCATATTGTACAGTAACAAATATCTTGTGTGTCTTAAAATCCCTTTCTGATGCTTTCTGATGACTGAAAAAAAGATCCAGGAAGTTCCTTTTGAAGGGGAGCAACAGTGTAGTCGTAGTTGTCCACTTCTGCATCCTGTGTATGCAGCAAAAAGTGAGACTTCTACGATGGCTACATCTGTAATATGTGCAGTATTTCCATTTTGCTTTCCTGTGAGACTGAATGTAATGTAATTTTCAGTATGACATAATGTGCTATGTTCTGTCCTTCATCAGGTGCACTGCATGGATGATGTGTGTGGCCTGCTGCCTTTCCTCAACCCTGAGATCCCAGATCAGTTTTACAGGCTCTGGCTCTCTCTCTTCCTGCATGCTGGGTGAGTCAGTGGCTGTCTGACCTCACGTAGTCTTCATTGGTAGATTACTGCTATGCAAAAAGAGCTTGGGAAGCAGTATTCCTGATACTACTCAAAAGATACAAACAAGCAAAGATGAGGGAATTGTAACATTTTACTCGACGTAGTGTGTGTCAGATGCAACAAAAGGAAAACTCATATGAGAATTATTTACTACCCAATAATTTTTTTTTTGATTTGCATTAATACATTTTTAATCACAAATTTATTTTACTTGCAATAAAACATTTTTTGATTGCAGTGTCGATAGTTTTGCTCTCAAATCTATTTTTTGATTGCAGTGTGGAAAGTTTTGCTCTCAAACCTATTCTGTTTGATTGCATAATAAAGACACAAAAGTAACCCCATAGTTTTTGAGGGAAAATATTTGAAAATGTGGGAAAATTTGACCATTTGGACTAGATTGACCCCCGCAACACAAGGTTGCTACACCAGCAGACATGCACACTTAGCAAGCGAATCAGCAGTGGTTGTACTGTGTCTTGAAGAAATGGTTAGAGTTATTATATTTGACATACAAACAGTCATACACTGTAGTCAGAATCACAACAAAATGGCCTCACTGCTAAGAGGAGCAGTGCTTCATCTTCATGCTGCCTCTTATCTGTCTGCTGGGTAATTAAAGAAAGTGCCCTCGCGCACTCGATTTTATAAGGTTATTCCGCACACGCACTCATTAGGCTTCAAGCTGATAGAGACCAGCTTTGTTGATGGATAGTCATCCTGGTTGGCTGTTGAGCTGTTTGCCTCTTCTAGACGGGTGGATTATCTTCAAAACACATGTCCCAACACACACACACACTGTTGTTAACTTTCATTCATATTGGGTGATCATCAGCATTTTGTCCTATTGTCTTTCATCCCAGAATTCTTCACTGCCTGGTGTCGGTGGGTTTCCAGATGACCATCCTGAGGGACCTGGAGAAACTGGCAGGGTGGCTGCGCATCTCAATCATTTACATCCTCAGCGGCATCACTGGCAACCTAGCTTCAGCCATCTTCCTGCCTTACAGAGCAGAGGTGATCACTTGTGTAACACTCACACATCCCATCGCCTAATAGCTATTTTGCCGCACTACTGTGTGTCCCATCATGTGTCAAAAGCAGCAAGATTCAACTTGTGCTGTGATGGTGTACTGATGTTTCCCCAATGCAGACCACTGCACTGAGATGACCACATAATATATAGAAGCTCATGAAGTGTGTCTTTTAACGCTGGCTGATTTGTCAACATGCATTTTCTGCCTTCGTCTCAGGTGGGTCCAGCAGGCTCTCAGTTCGGGATCCTGGCTTGCCTGTTTGTGGAGCTGTTTCAGAGCTGGCAGATCCTGGCCCAACCCTGGAGGGCCTTCATCAAGCTGCTGTGTGTGGTGCTCTTCCTCTTTGCCTTTGGCCTGCTGCCCTGGATCGACAATTTTGCCCACATCTGCGGCTTCATCTCCGGCTTCTTCCTGTCTTTCGCCTTCTTGCCCTACATCAGCTTCGGCCGCATGGACATGTACCGCAAACGCTGTCAGATCATTGTCTTCCTGCTGGTGTTTGTGGGGCTCTTCGCAGGCCTCGCGGTGCTCTTCTACGTCTACCCAATCAAGTGCGAATGGTGCGAGTTGCTCACCTGCATCCCCTTCACGGACAAATTCTGCGAGAAGTACGACCTCAACGCTCACCTCCACTGAAGCTTGGAGGGTTGGAAGCGCAAGGGGAAGGCATCAGGTCAAGAGATGTGGCTAGACGGACGGCCTCAGCCAATCTGTGTTTCTACTCTGCCCTTGTGTGGCTTGAGGTGTGTCGTCCCCCCCTTCTCTGTGAACTCTGACAATATGCTTGTGTTTTTTTTACTCTGTCAGTATAAATAGATATGCCACTGATCATAAGGACTTCCTGTAATCACCTTCCTTTTCACCGGCAGTCATTGTCACTCCTTCGCTGTCCAGTGAAACAAGGGTATGGCAGTTTAAACCTCATTAGAGCTCTCAGCTGAACCTTGCGCATGAGGCAGGGATTTGAGACGCCGGCACTGGTACAGAGAGAAGGAATCTTTCTTTTTTTTTACATTCACAGTCCAGAAGTAGGTTTATTATTATTCAGGCAACCTCTCAAAGAACCAGGGACAACAATCAAATATTGATACCTTTGGTGCCTTGTTGATAAATGTACCAACTACTGCCATATTTTTGTTATATTATGCTGAGCACTTGAATGTTTTTCTTTTTATTTGTTTATTGCTTCTCAAGAAGTGATGATTGTTTTGAACGCGGTAGTGTTTTAACTACCTGATTACTCACATGTAACTGAATACAACAGTAAAAAAAAAATATCTACAAATCAGAATGGAAATGTGTCTGACTTTCTCTCAATGACCCCCAACATGGCTGAATGTTGATCCACTTTACCTCAATGAAATGTCTTTCCCCTTGTCACTTTACCACAGATTTTCACAGAGACAATTCAAGCAACGTTAGCAGCTACATGATCAGTAGGTTCTTTAATGAATCAATTTCATGGTAGTGATAAAAATGATACTACTTACTTTTACAAAAATAGAATAGTATTTACATCACAACTGGAGTGTTAATGCAGCAGTGGGATTGTTTCATTAATCATCTCCATTAAGTTACAAATCGTCAAACACCATGGTGGATTTTAGATACATAAACAGAATAAACATATAATAACATAATATTAAACTCGCTAAGCCTACATACTATCGGTAACAAAAGGAATATTCATTTGATGACGGGAAGCCATTGGTTTGCTTTCTGCTCGGTCCTCCATGTGGTTATGCAGTCCACTTGTTGCAGCGGATCAAGGATTACTGTTACTGTGAGGAATTCCAGTAGTACCTGGCTGACACTACTGAAACCACTGGTGCATACAGACCCCCCCCCCACCCTCTACCTCTATCTGTCTTTCATCTATCAGCTGAGTTTTGGTCATCACTACTGCCCTGAGTCTGTGTTACATAGATGTGAGTAAGTGGGCGGAGGGCGGGGTAGGGGTCAGGGACTAGCAGCCACTGTTCCGCCGTGCATAGGCCTGCCCACCGAGCATGTACTCCATTTCTTGGAAGCACATGTTGGGCACGGAAATGGCTGACGGCCCTTTCTCCTTGAAGCCGGCCTTGAGGTAGAAGGGGACAAGGAACTCCTCGCAAATCAGCAGAGCTCGTTGGAGGCCCGGCACACAACGCAGGTACTGCAAGTAGCGCCACAAGAGGATGGAGCCCTTGCCTTGCTGGCGACAGTGACGGTGCACCGATAGCACATGGATGTGCACCGTGGGGGTGTCAGGAACATGCTGAGTCATGGCCTCCTGGATAGGAGTATTAATGATGTCAATATACCCACACATGCCGTAGTAGTATGTCAAAATAAATTATTTGTATGGAATAACAAGATTGCCATCTTTTCAATGGTCATATTGTGTCACATCAATAAAGGTTTTCCAGATTTTCAAAATGCTGGGTTGGGTTTCTTACCTGTGCAAGCCTCTCCTTGTCCCAGCCAGAGCCAATGATGAAAGCTACCAGCTGTCCCTCCTCGAACCAACCCAGGGACAACTCGGGACACTGGCCCAGGAAGTTAAGCACCTCATCCAGGGTAAGTGGACACTCTCCAGACACAGAGACGAATGCTGGCGGAAGAGAAGAGGATGGACAACACAGACATAGGTAATGGCCTATGAGACTGACGATGAAGATGAGCAAAACAATAAAGCATGTGGAAATGAAATGTATTCAGGTGATAGATGGTATAAAATGTGTGGTATTCAACTATTTTAATGTTGAATTTGTTAGGTGTGTCCAAGATAAGACATGGAAAGATATTCCTCTTTCAAATACATGCAGAAGCTAAATGTTCTGATCAACCAGCTTGAACATGTTGAAAACACATGCACCATGCAGCAAAAGCTACACAGTTGGTCCCTATGAGCTACAAGTTGCACTCCAAGTGCGAAGTGCAGCATTTCTAAGAAACCAGTAGAAAAGGGGACATACCTTCCCTCTCAATCTCAAACACACTGATGGCGTCCTGTGGGGTGAGGTTCCTGAACTCGCTGGCGGGGAGTGTGTGTCGTCTCTGCGGCCGAGGGCTGACCACTCTAACAGGCGTCTTCAGGAAGAAGGGCTTGAGGAATGGTGAGCTGCTGACCTGCTGTGTCATGATGCCTGAATAGTAGACGACGCGAGGCTCTTTCTACCTGGTCCCTTATTTAATATATCTTGAGTGAGGCTACCGGTACAAGTCACAAGAGTCTGTGGATCAAAGCCGAGGTCGCTGTGCTCTCTGCTCGTCTCACACCCTTGACTGTAATCTAACTCACTCCAGTAGGCAAAGTGCTGACCCTCTTGTCTTCCCTGCTCCTCCTCTGCTGCTACCGTTTCTAACCCTTCCTATTCTCTCGCTCTCTCTCTCTCCCTGATCTCATAAAGCGCTCGTCCAAAGGTAAGACTGCCTGTACACGTGTCTCCAAATTCTTCAAATCCCCTGGTGTCAAATGACCACAACTTTTTCTCATGTGTTGTCTATTTTGCAATTTTTGTCAAACAGCCCAATTCAGAGGCATATAGATGACTATATAGTTGTAGTATTTTGTTGTTTATATTCATTAGTTGTAATATTTGAATTAGACACTGTAATTTCAATTGACCTTCAGTATACACTCCCAGGTGTTTTCAGATATTCACTGTGTGTTATTCTGTGATGATGAGAATTCATGCCAGATTTGATTTTAGAATAATACGATTCCTTATATCTCATAGTATACTCGCCACAGAGAAAATGCCCTTGATGTTCAGACATGACGATGAAGGATTTATTTCCATAGCACATGTATTTCGGCACATGCACTGCACACTAGGATGTGTGGTGTGTGTTTAAGGGTGGCAGTCAGTGAGCATTGACAGGACTGGATGCGGTGCTGTGCGTGTTTCGGGAGACCAAGGGCATGTGGGCTAAGTGCACTAGACCCAGGGACGAGGAGATTTGTGTGGATTGTTGTCAGGATGATTTCATGCCTCAAAGAGGTTTAGCACGGCCTAATTAAATGAGAGAGCACTTGCTTTGAATAGCCCGAGGTAAACCTGTTTGTGCTGACTTGCTCTACAATCAACACAACATGGTAGCGTCTCAGAGGGTCCTTTGATTTCATCCTGATTAGTTCATTTATTATGGGGAGATATTTCCCCAGTGTATAGGGAAATATAACCCTTTATTTTCTTAATAGTGTAAGGATGTACAAGTGCCAATCATGAGATGAACCCTCTTATAGTTAGGTCTGTGCAGCAGCAAAACATTTCAATATTAAAACAGTACTCTTAGTGTAATTACTTTTCCTTTGATAGGTTATCTGTGTTCGTTTCAGACTGCGCCACAGCAAAATATTAAAAGCCTAGCCAAGACACAGGAGCAAGATGCCGAAAACCTTCAGTGCTAATCTTTTCTTTTGCAAGTAACAAATAATGAATGTTGAGTTAATCAATTTGTTGATGTGCAACCTATCTTTCAAAGAATCCTTATGTGACTTGTTTTTGAAATAGTCCTAGTTCTTTTATTCCTCTGTAGCCAAGCAGGCTGACTTGAGGCTTAACCTTAATATTGTTTAATGTAGCCCCCAGAGATCAAACTAAAACAGGATTAATTGTTTTACCATTGCTTACCTTTGGGGCTGCACTAGAGTGATGAATGAGACATTGCCTTTATTTTGAGCCAGTGGCGACGTCATCTGGACAGCTGACCAATCACAAATAACAGAAAATCCCTACTCATGAGACAAAACAAGCACAAACACTGTTGTTAAGAGATGAAATTACCTTTTGTGACCCGCAACTCCCTTAATCTGTGCAGCTGGTGGTAAACACCCGAGGGATAAGTGACAACTCATAATTCCTCTAGGGGCTCTTGGCCTCTCAAAAGATCTTGTTACAGTGGTCCTGAATGAGAAGGTACAAAGCAACAGCCCACAAATGATGATATAAATCAGCCAGAAGTCACGGCTGACTGTGGAAGAAGAATTGTGAAAGCTACCAGAGCTGGTAGCAGATTAAACGGTTTTATTGTATAAACTCACCCACTGACCTTATAGCTGAAAGTGCCAGACACTAATCTAATTTACTGTATGCGCCCACACACACACACACACGGGCAAACTGGAAGGCACAATGCTACTGGATCTGAAACTTTGCACTGACTTGCACCAGGTGGCCAGAGAGAAAGCCAATGACTCATGTTTATCAGACAGGTAAAGATCTTTCAGAGGGAACAGAGCTGTCCAAGAAGTGATGGAGTAGGAAATATGTTCAAGCTGTGGACGGTGACAGAAAATATTTGTTCATTAGTATTTATCCACTTAGCTCTGGGTCAAAGTTGGAATGTTTTATCTCCCAGCCTTGTAGCAGAGCTGGTGTCTGCAAGACATTTAGTTGACTAGAATCAATTATGATTATCCTGATTTACCAGAGAGGGAGGAACCAAACAGAAATACTCTTACTGTCATCATACAGCTTCTCAGGTTGAAGATAATTGAAGATATGACATCTTTGGTTTTGAAAGAAACTGCTCCATGTACTGTATGCAGTTAAAACTTTAAAACTACCACAGTACTTATTCTGATGCCACAGGACTAGGTTTTGCTGTCTGCTTGGCAGCAGAGGGCAGTATTTACCCTGAGGAAGGATTTACCCTAATCTTGCTTAAAGCTCATGTTTCACTTCGACAAATTGTCAGTTTTGGATAAAAACAATGAATCAGAGTTTAATCAAATGAAACAAGGGACAGTCAAAGTATTGAATCTTTAATATTTATTGTTATACACATGCTGCTATACACATGAGGAAAGACGGGTATTGATTTTACAGAGAGCCACAAAACACCCATTGTGGTGTTATCCTGGATACCAGGTCAATAGTGGTCAGAACAGGAACAGGAAGGCACAGTATCAAGTTGAAATGGCACATAAAAGGAAGGGGAAAGACAAAGGTTTAGAGAGGTTTACGCCTCTCTACAAGTTCACATGCAAGAGTGAGCCCGATAATTAAAATGCAATGTTTGCGTCTTTTGCATTGGATATGTGTTCTTTCCACTCAAACATACATTAAGAGAATCCACTTGAACCTAAATACTTAGATTAAATGCATAACTGATACATGGACATAAAATAGTAAATGAATGGTTCAATTTAATATTGCTCAATAACAATAACAACATATTTTGCAGGAGCATGAAGTTTGCAATAGAAAAAAGGCTCTGTT
Source organism: Hoplostethus atlanticus (assembly GCA_034670405.1). Lineage (NCBI taxonomy): Eukaryota > Metazoa > Chordata > Actinopteri > Trachichthyiformes > Trachichthyidae > Hoplostethus > Hoplostethus atlanticus. The sequence continues at coordinate 2,239,767 of JAXDDX010000078.1, read as the reverse complement.
CGTCAGCGTCAAAAACCCATGTCTAGATGCTGAAAAATGCTGTTTATCGTAGCGTTTAACAAGAACACTAATGCCCAATGCAACAAGCAGCCATAGCAAGTCAAGGCACATAGATCTATATGCATGGTGCTACACATACAGGACCAAGGTAAGTAAGGCATTGCAGCCAAACGCTTGATCCTATCTTGCAGCTACATCACATAAGCAGACGCTGGCATTGCCACAAAAAAAAAAAGACTGTACAGAGATCTGCCACATCTATGATAAGCACACCTATTGTGCCATATAGAGTCCGTATACATAGCTATAGCTTATATGCTTGTTGCAGGCTTTAGCTAGCTCAGAGCTCAGCTGTTACGATGTGAAACTGTAGCTCTTTTTGATTATCCAAGTCTGAAATAATGTGCATGTAGCTGAATCTAGTTCCATTACTTCAATACCGGGATTTTTTTTCTATACAATATGCAAGTATACAATTTAGTATACTTAAGTAACGTAACGACACAGGATTTTAGTACAGTTATGATACAGAGATATCACATCATTAAAAATAAAAAAAAACCTGACATGTAGAGGTTTAAGACTGTAGACAACTTAAACTACTTTTGTCATAAACTTATTATAGGGAATGGATTATAAAAGATTTCGTCAGAGTACGAAATCACTTCAAAAGTACGCACAAATACATAAGTAGTATGTTTTCAAATTCACGCTCATATTTGAATCAAGCTGACAAAAAAGGTCTAAAGTTATTAGTCTATTTTCATGGGTGAATACAGTACTTAAAACACAAATAGTATTTTTTTTATAAATGTGTCTAAATTTAGTGTCAAGCAATAGGTATAGTGTTAAGTTAAAGTAAGTGTGCTTCAGCACCACCATGTTAGGTAGTGACATATCTCTGGAATCCATATTACAAGACCTACAACTCCAGCCAAGACACACAACTGAAAACCATCTGAAAGTCAATGAAATGCTTGCTAGAGCAGGAATAACAATTTCAGTTTTAACCATCAGGCATAGAGAAAGGTAAAAAGAGCATCTATGCAGGAGTCATTACATTTCTTTCACGTGTCAGAGATGTCAATGGAGTAAATAGAGTCCTCCGTTGTCCTTGTGAATTTCCTTTTGGTGCCATCGCAGAGTAAATGCAATACAAGAACTGGTTGATGGTAGAGCCTAAATCTGGGCTGATGGACGGGAGGGAATGGCTGGGTCACAGTCAAGGGGTGAGATGCTCATCTTCCATGTGAAGGCTGCTGGGGGCACGCAGAAGAGGCTGGCTGGAGCAGTTGGTGCTTTGACTTTTCAGACTTTCTGTTGACTCAGAACACCCTGGAGATGAAGAAGCCACGGATACGTTTCCAGTCAGACCTCCAAATATGAATACAGAGGTCGATAAAAGTTGACTTAATGCCCCTTTAACTGACGATTCATCTGACATGGAGAGCGAGGGATATATATTCCCAAAATGACATGAGAGCAGGATTCAGTAATAGCAGTAGAGCACATACAGAGAAGCAGGGCAGACAGGAAAGCCTACATACCAGTTATTCCTCCATACCAATAGAGCAGGAATCAGGACCTAGAGCTGCCCAAAGTGTGGCGATATGAAGGGACAGGATAACAGGGAATAGAGGAAGAGTGTTAGGAAACAAAGAGCACACAGGCTAGATGCCAAGCACAGGGAATGACAGCCTCTTAGAGTACAAGAAAAGAAACATTAGGCTATAGTACCAGAATGGAGATACATGTGGAAATAAACTACCAAAGAGTCAAAAGTAACCGGAGACATTTATCGCAGCAACGTTGCCTTCACTTGTCATCACTTGCCTACACAGCTGCCATCAGAGAGCACAGCTTTATGCACAGCTCAATCCCTAAAAAGAGCTCTCCGGTGTACAGTCACAAGTACTGGTACAACCTACAAGTTTGTTAACTTGTGGTATACCAGCCACTCATTTCCCTTCCTTTGCGTTCCTGGTTAAGGGACCTTTGAGCTCTTCTCGCTAGTCTGTCATTTATTCTTTGTTCCTTACAGAGCATTTCTCACCTGGCAGAGAAAGGTCGCCTGGTGGGTCACTTTCTGTTTTGGTCAGGCTGCTATGTTCACTGCTGCAGTCCTGTAGGATCTCCCCTCCAGAATGCAGCCTGTCGTCTGGATCGCCCAGGAGAGGAGGGAGAGCAAATGTCACTGAATCTATCGTTCTTCCTGAGTGGAGCAAATCCTTTCTAGTTCCGCCTAAAGACATTATTTACTGTGCCAAACGAGAGAACTCACCATCATCTGGAGACAGGGACTCTGCTACATCCTCGGTCGCCGTGGCCTGAAGGAGGTAAAAAGATAGTTAAAGGAAAGAAAAGCTAGTTAAAAGCTGGGGTCTGCAGGGCGGCGGGATCAAAGGTCAGATTAGCAGGTTTACCTCTGTGGGGGCAGGACTGCTGGACAGCAGTGTGTGTGGCTGAGCATCAGACATCTCAGACAGCTTCTCCTCATCCTCCTCTTGGATGGGAGAGGATGGAGACCTCAGGGTGCTGCGGGGGGGAAACAGCAAAAACGCTACTCATATAACATGACTCGATTCACTACAGAGATACTACAAAAGCAGATTTTCCCTCTAATCAAACCATTGTCTTCTCAGCACAGCAAAATCAACAAAATGGATTGCCAAGGATGGGCTAACTTAATCTGTGGTATTGCTGGTGGCTGAATGGAGAAGATATTAGTATCCAATGGCTGCAGTATTGTGGCTCTAGGCCAGTTGAGTGAGGAAACCACATTCTACAAATCACATTGATAACCATAGAGCAAATATGGGCAGCAGGTTGGCATCACTCAACTAGAAGGCCTGGTCAGCCCTGATAAACTGTCCTTGAGAAACACTGAGTCCTCACCAACTGTAACCTGCATCACTGGCCTCAGTTCCATTTATTTATTTATTAATCTGCTGTCGGTCAGTACACACAATAATTGGGAGTCTGCATTATAGGGCCCAGGTTTGTTCCATGATATTAGGTTTGACGGAGATGCTGATGATTTTGTTTGGGATGTTAATGATGTAGATACTGGCACTAATGTTGCTGATGAACAAAATGCTGATGAGTGTAGCACAGTAGAGTAGAGAGATCTGTGCCAAGAGTGGGTATAGAGCGGAGTGGTTCTGGGACTTTATTTTGAGACTTCTTGAGGTGGGTATACATGACCCAAACCTCCATGATGAGAGCTGCCCATTTGATAACTCCTGCTTTTGCTAGCTAGCTGCTCACTGCTGATGGGAGAACAGGCTACATTATGAGATTACCTGTCAGGAGACTTGCTGACTTTGCCTTTCTGCAGGCCACCATCATTTAAATGCTCTGGGGAGCCCAGTTGTCTGCTGTCCCCTCCCAGGCCCCCTGAGAAGTTGATTTCATCGTAGAGGGGCGCAGATGGGATGGCAGGAGACACTGATCGCAGGCCATTGAGTGCCTCCAACAGTGAGATGGGTTCAAATCCAGGAGGAACTGAGTCTGAGCTCTGCAAAGAGACACACACAGAGGGTCCACCCTTGATAAACACTCAACAAATAGCAGTACTTCAGAGCACTGTCAAAAAACAATTTCAATTGTGCATTGTGCAAGCTGCATGAGATTTGCTGTTGGTGGAACCTACCGAGTGCTCATCGTGGTCCATAGTTTGAGCCAGAACAGGGCTGAAGGACACAGGGGAAAGCGCTCCAGACTTTTTCCTCACTGCTCTGATCTGCAGCAAGGCTCTGAAGGCTGAGTGGAGGAAGTCCAGGGCACATTACGCACGAAAAGAACATTACCATTTCAGTTCAGTTTGCTTATCAAATAGCATTACTCAAATGCTCCAAAGAATACTTTATTGAAACAATGTAATGCTTCCTCTTACGCAGTCTGCAGATAGGACAGTTGTTGGCCTGGTAACGTAAAGTGTCTGCACAGGAGTTGCAGAGACACAGATGTCTGCAGGGCAGGATGAGTGTGTCTCGCAGGTCAGACAGACAGACAACACACTCGTTGCTGTTGTCGCTGTTCTCATCATCCGATGGCTGGAGGGAAAAAAGAAAACAAATGAACTATGCTGCAGACATAAAACATGGCAGAACTTTTCCACCATTGTTACACAAGCATGAGGTAATATTTCTATTTGGAGACCTTAGTTTCTTGGTTGTTTTTGTTCTCAATCCCATAGATTTCCTGCAGCAGGTAGCTCACACGATCCACCTGTTACAAAACAGAAACAGAAATTAATCTGTGAAATGAAAGTTGTATTTCCACAAAGCTTGAAACCCATCTAAATGAACTCTGAGTATATAGAAGTATATAGCTATACTTTGGAATGTACTTGGCTCAATTTTTTTAATAATCTGCCCTCGACCAACTTTTCTCATATCTCATATGATACTCGCAAAAAATATTGCAAAAAAAATAGCAACACCAGCACAGCTCTTGATTACCACAGTTCCCTCCCACACAATCTACAGCACCACACCACATCAATATGTTTAGTTTGAATCAACTGGTGTCTCTGCTTTTGAAATTGTAGCTCATTATGATAAAAAAAAAAAACTCCTTAAGATTACTTTGGAATGTAAGATGCTGTTTAGGTTTTAAAAATCATCTGATGTATGAAAGTAGTCTTAGCCAACTGTGTGAACCTTAACTTAATAGTCACTGTAGCATTTCACATTCGAAGAGATGAAGAGCCAAAACATCAAAAAGAGCCACTGTGCAAATACTTTGCTCAGTGTACTAAGTTTACATCTACTTTAGAGGTCTGCATTATTGCAGGACTCCCATGGGTCTTGGCTCAGATGATTGCGCAGGGTTTAATTCGATAGTTGCAGGTGGTGCAAGAGCGCTGCTGGAATAATGAAATTAGTTAAATGTAATTTGAATACTGCTGTGCAATCTATCTGTATTCTTTCCAAAATGTCCACACCAGCAAATCAGGACCTCACTGTTGCTCTGCCTAATACATCCAATCTCTGGCTGTCCTGACATGTATGAACAGGATATTGTAGCACATACATGCTTTGCATTTTATCAGACTTTTAGATTTGGGTGAGGAAAAATTAGAGACAACAGCTCAGGAATCTAGCTACCTTAACAACCTGAAACCACCCAAATAAGACAAAACATGGAGGGGCAGGAGCCAGGTTGTGAGTGAGATGCTATTATCAAAGCTGTTGAAAATGTACTTGTGATATAGAGTATGGCAAATTTATTTTGATTATTACTCAATTTACTTCAGTCAAGTTTAGGCTGGTTAACAACCATAAGCCAAGTATTATACAAACTAGTGTAACAGGTATGCCTTTAGGACCCTGGGGGTTAGAAGGTGGATAAAAAAGGGAAGTAGAGGGTGTGGACCTTCCTTTCCTGCCTAAGCCTGAGTTGGAGTGTTTGGGAAGCCCATGTGTCTGTGCATCCCCTGGTAGGTTTTATTCCCTAACGTTTAGTGTTCTCATTTTAATCAATTGTTTACTGTTAGGTCCACTAATATGATTGATATTTACCCTATAGCTCCCAGCCTAGGCCTCACATGAGAGGGAGCAAGTAGAGCTGTGGGAACATTGGTCACAAAGAAAAAAGGTATTATGTTATTAATTTGAGATGTCCTGACATTCTTTTAATGTTGAATGTGTTTTTAAATTAACATGTTTTTATTCTTTATTATAGGGAAGGTTGTGACCTAAGTAGAGTGGCCTATCACTGTTTTCTTTTCTCTTAAATAAGTTGTTTTTTGTTTGTATGTTGGAAAGAGCTGTTGTGTCGGGGTTAACGTGTAACAAAGGAGGAGGGGGAGTTGAGGTCGCAGGTTGAGTGCCGTATAGCTACTGGGCCCCTGTCTGCTGTGTTTGGTGTGCTTATTTTGACACCAATTCATTGGTGCCCTACGTTTTGGTGTGTCTTGGTAATTTGGTTTCTTTTTTATTTAATGTGTGTCTTATTGGGTTTTGTTGTGTGGTGTGGGTAGCGTGCCCCTTAATAGGCCCACTGGTCTGGGCCCTCCTGCCTTTCCTCCTGCCCTTGGTTGGATTTACTCCAGGCCAAGTAGTTCAACTCCCAGTACTATCGCCCCTTTCTTTTTAATGCCACCACAGTCGCTCCACCCATTGGCTGTCCTACATTTTTAATGTAACTTTTAACCCTGTGAAATGTAATAAAATATGATTATTTTTGATACAGCAGCCTCTGTTCAGTTCATTCTGGACCCTTACCTGAGCGGGATTGTTTTGTTGGGCGATAAATAACCTTGAGGTTCCCTCACTCCTACAAGTGAGGGTGGCGTTGTCAGACATTTATTACATAGCTGTAACATAGTAATGATTGTGTAAGATTAATTGACAAGGAGTGTCCTTGGAATGCCACACTAGCAATGTATCCTGATCTTTGTCTATTTGACAGGTATATGTTTGTAGTAAGTGTTGAAAACATTAAATAAATTGTGTAATGGTTTTGCATCAGTCATTCTCTAATTGTAGGGCAAACTGTGAACACGATTTTAAAGCTGCAGCATTAACGGGCGGTGGTGGCAAGAAAATGGAAATGGGCTGGCGGGTGGCCCACAAAATAAACAAATAAATCAAAGCAGTTGGAGGAAATCGGTGTGAGATAAACAAATCAGGCCCTGCAGACCTTTAACCTACAGATGGGACAAAATACATTCCACTGATGCCTTTAAGAATTTGCTATATAAGAAAAAGAAAATAATTAGAATAAGAATCTTCATAAACATACGATTTGCTTCTGCTTCAGAGGCTTGACGGAAAAACTGCCATCGACGTGCTGGAAGTTTAAAAAAAACAAAACATCTTAGCTCATGTACAAAAACATTTGATCATATACAGACACATTAATCGGGGCCCCCAGGATTCTGATCGCGGAAATGTTCGCAGAAAATTGGATGCTGTGCAGAAAAATAGAAAAACCACAGAATCATACAGAAAAAAAACCATAATGACCTGTGATTGCGTGTCACCGCCGCTAGACATCAGGAGGGGCAATTTACTCTAATCTGCGTCCCTGTTTTTTTTCTGCTTCACAGCTTTAGTGCACAGTCCTAGGAAGATCTCCATGAGGATGGAGGAAAGCTCTTTTGCACAGTGTGCAATAAAGTTTTATAAAGTGGGTGGGTTGAATCCAGCCCTCTAATTGCTCGTATCCTATATGCCACGTTTACCGTGGCATGGCATGGTGTACTTACTCTCTCAAAGGCTGCCAAAAGTACATGAGCATGTCCAAGGCAATCTTGAAAAGAAGAACACACAGTGTAATTAAGTACATATCCTAATTGGTGGATATTTTTACCCAAAATGTATTTCAGCACTATGAGTGAGTATATCTTTAGTCTGGCAATTGAACTGCTAACATTGGCAGTATTAATGCCTGTTGAGTTGTAGCCTGTAGCCGAGAGACATTTGAACTAGTGATGGGCGGAAAGGAACGAACAAATCTTTTTGAACGAATCTTTTTAGTGTCCGGTACGTACCGGGTTAGCAAATCGAACGGACCGAGTGCTCATGAATCCGAGATGTCCGACTGAACATCGGACATCTCGCGAACCGAGAGAGCAGATGTCCGAGCGGTTCATGTCTGATGAACGAGAGAGACTACTTCCGCGTACCCGCCGGATCAAGGACCCATATTGGATCGTGAAAAAGGCCAATGTAATAATGTAGCGATCTATTCTGCACACATTGACAACAGTTTTTGTTTAAGATGTTGTTTAATAAATTAACTGGTAATTGGGTAAACTATAAGCCATTTAACATTTGTCAACAAAACTGTCTCTATTAGAAAAAGAAAGTCAAGAGCACACAAAATAAAATGAAATCAATAGCAATACTATAAATATTATCATTAACCTGTGATTTAGTTGGCGTTTTACAGTTGGTTACACATCTGGTTTGAAAGGGGTGGCGCTTGTGTGATTCCATTACTAGTATAGCTCAGTTAGTACAGCATCAGACTCTCATGCTGAGGATTGTAGGTTCAAACCTCATGTGTGATGGTATGTTTTTGTTGGTGAATCACAATGAATCGATTCAGAATCGATGCACTTCTATCGGACAGCTTGAAAGAATCGAGTTAGTTAAAAGAGTCGGTCTTCCCATCACTAGAGAATTCCGCATCGGACTCGAGAGTCGAGACACTGAAACCGAAACTGAAAACGAACGGGAAAAAAAGAATCGAAACTCGAAAGGTTCGATACATGTATCAACTCGAAGGAATCGATTCTTTGAAAAGATTCGGTCCGCCCATCACTGATTTGAACTTCACCACAAATAAACAAACAAAACAAACAAAACCAAAAAATATTTTGCTAGTATTGTTATGCAACTCTCGTAACCTACCGTCCCCTTCATCAACCACAGCTTGAATAACCATGGGAAAAACACCTCGGTCTAGGTCAAAGTTCAGCTACAAGGGAAAAACATACAGATGTGTAAATGTTCAATGAGGCACAGTTTTAAACAAGAGCCAAGTCTGGTTTCTTCAGAGTATCCATGTGGGTACCATATGAAATGTTATGTTGTGAAATGTGTCAGCTGGTGACAAGTCAGTGTGATGACTAGTGCAGACACTTACATCTTCCTCTTTCCACTCGCTGAAATCAATTTTGAAAGATGGCATGGAGAACTGTTGGCTCACCCCTCGCTTATAGTGTACAGTTTCAGAGACCATTGCTGGATCCTTGGGGTTGTACCTACACAAGTCAAAGAAAATGGTCACGGTGCATAAAGATGGTGGATTCCTGAACTGACACAAGTCGGTCATTCCAGTCCACCCCACAGTGCAACAAGCATCCTCTGTTTCTGAAACGGAAAGACGTTGACATTTGGACAAGTCTCCTCAGAAACAGAATAAAAAGTGGACTGGTCTCAATAGAAAATAAGTCTATCTTCTTCCTCTTGAGATGGGATGAAATAGGGCTTTCCTGTTAACAATTTATTCTGTAATGCAGACATAACTTAAGCATGAGATATTATTTTCCATCTTCTCCTCAGTCTCATCCAGAGTATCCATGGTGACTGGTGGTTGCTAAGGACCCACCACATCCCTTCTAGTATTTGGGCTTAGGATCTCAATACTGGTAAAACACATTTTGCATATCTTTGTTTTCCAGAGAGATTAAAATATCGATGTATGGCTAAAATGTAAACAATTGATGAGACAGCCTTGTTCATTTCATTCAGATGGTCTTATGGAATGGATTCAGAGGTGGCCATTGAAAAATTAGGCAATCACTTGAACAACAAATTTAATTCAATAAAAAAAATCAAAATGTTCCAAGTGATCCATGTTCCAATCTGATCAGGATTATATGGTCAGTTTTATTTTTTAAATAGGTATTCATCAAATATTTAATGAATATTAAAATCTTCGTCCGTTTCAAAAGCATAAATAAAGATTTTTGTGATCAAACTCTTACACAGCCATCCCATTGGAGAATTCCTCAAATGCTTGGCAATACAGTGTTATGGCCACACGAGCGTCAGCATCAAAGGTGAACTCCACGCCATACAGAACCTTGGGCTTCCCACCCTCCTCCGTTGACGTGTCAGAATCATCTTTATACCTAGTGAGCAAAGGTTTGACAATCATTAGGTCAGCACAACGGAAGATCTAATTCTTAAAATAGCACTTTTACCATCATCATTTCAAATCCTAGCCTCCATAACCTTACCTGACCAACCGCAGAGAGTCCTTCCTGATGTTGACCAGACTTCTGAGAGTTTTCACAGGCTCATGGGGTGCAGGGGTCACATATGGAAACTAAGAAATGAGAACAATGATACAACAACAATATGAATCATTTTATTGGAATTTAAATTATTGTTATTGTTTGTTTAATCAAAATTACTGACAAAGACACACACAGTGGCACAACAGGCAAATTAGAAGATATGGAAAGATATGGAAAATGGAGACTAGTTAATTCTTGGATGATTAAGCTGAGTGAAGCAACATAAGTTTTCACCTGCACAGGCCTATTTCCAAGAAAATTGAGGTCCATGTTTTCCCCAAAAAGGTATCCCTCTGGATGTGGTGTGTCAAACTTCTCTCCTCCCATGAAAAAGTGGCTTGCAAAATAATTTCCTTGGGGCAAGAAAGAGAGGATGAATGAAAAAAGCACTGAAGACAACATGTAATTCTGGAAAGCAACATTAAACTGTGTCAAAAAGGACTGAACAATGGTTTCAAAAGTATTATAAGACTAAGATTAGCCCATATTCAATAATGTAGTAATTTTAGAGGTCAAACATTTATAAGGTGTGATGGCCCCAAGGAATCAGGCAGCCTTACAACATGCTTCTGTTACACAGCGTCAACATAGGCATGGATCACTTTAGAAGTGGTTTCTCCTTACTAATTTTCCTATTTAACTTGATGATCAAAGTCACACCTACACCAATTTACACACCAATTTACCACTGTAGACTAATTTTGATCATAATCCCCAGCTCAGTTCTCATATGATTACACTGAAATGCTAGAGGTTATATCACTAGCTGGAAGACTGACACTTGACAATAAAATACCTTGTGATGTTTATATAGGTTGTAAACTTAGTCATTACATGTTACATTTTTTTTTTTACAACAAAATGACTCAACAATAACACAGGCCTAGTCTTAATCCTTCTAGATACTTTTGACATCCTGAGATAGTGGAGCAATGTACATAAAGGATTGTAGTTCTTTCATTTAATATCTTTTTTCATTTAATAGCTGAAGAGCCTTTATTGACATGTGTGTCACGTTATTCTCCTCTGGAAAGGAGCATCGTTTGCCCCTTTGCTGACATTTAGTATCCAATATGTGTGGATTCAACACTTCCATAAGCTTCCATTGTATCTGAAATTTCAGTATTGGTATTGGGTTTATGATGCTACATGCAGGGTTCCTACACCTTTTAACAAATCACATTTCATGACTTTTCCAAGACTATTCCATGACACATAGCACAATTTCCATGACCAATATTTGCAGTCTATGTTCATCTGTTACAAATGTGACATTTTGTACATTGAAAATCTGATCTGAACGTCCCAGGTCTTAATTCTGGCTACAAGGACCGATACTACCATGACATTTCCAAAACTATATGCAGATGTTCAATTTTCCATAACTATCCCAGGCCTGGAAAACACATTTGTTGAATTTCGTGAAATTTACATGTTTTCCATGACCGTAGGAAACCTGCACACGCATCACACTACATGGGTCAAGAAGCAATGCAATTTTGATACAACACTGCAAATTCTCCAGTATTGTGAAGAACTGATTCCCACTTTGCCGCCCTCATTCTATGTCTATTCAAAGCACCACAACATCTTGTAATATTCGAATGTATAGTAAGATAGTGAAATAAACCAAAAAAGCTTCTAGGTAGAAACCACTATCATAACATCAACGGTATTGCAATATATGTCATTCTAGTCATTACATGGCTACATGAGGGATGTAGCTGTTACACAATGCTAATAAACACATTAAGAAAAATCTGTCAAAACCTGATTGGTATGTGTGCACCGTTAACTGACTACTAGGTTAGTGTGTTCGTCAATGTGGGTGTAGATCCATGTTCATGGGAAACTGCAATTTGCTACGTCTAGGCTATTGTTTTCAACCGAGATGAATATCTGATCACTTACCAGATTTAGGTGGAAAACGGTAGGCCGAATTAGCCTGTATATCGATATCCTCAACACCAGCGATTCTGCGACTTAGAATGGACCCCATCTTCCTCTGGCTAGATCGCCAAATGTTAGCTACAGTTAGCTAGCCGCTTTGCAGCTAACGGCTATAACGCGTCAGCTCAATAACTATTAACGGAGCGGCTCTGGCGAGCACCGTCTTCAGCGGACAAAAACGCCAAGCCAATTATAATATCGACTGTAAACAAACGTTTTTGCTAATCAAACATTTTACACGTTAATTGTGATATTAGCTAGCGTGAAATTGCTAACAGGAAATACAGAGAGACGAGCTGTTGTTTTGCCAAGGTTGTGCTAAGGTAATAAGGAGTCGAGCTGATTGGCTGTCTCGAGCCGTTCTCCAGATTCAGGGCGTTCGATCTTCAGCAGCGGGCCGCCCGTCGGGGAGCACGGGGGGCTTTCTGTCTGGGGTCCCGATACAAACAACGGAGGTCCAAGTTGCCAGTAATGTAAAGAAGCCCCGTCTGCATAACCTCCGACCCGTCTGCCACCACTTATGTTTAGTTTCAATGAAATGTACAACACAATACAAGTGTTTTATTCCACATAGTTTTCGGTTCCTGTTCTCAGACAACTGCACGACCATAAAAAGTGACTTGCTAAATATTTCAAACATTTAACATTCATTTCCATGAGCAACTTTGACCACAACCTTCACAGAAATCACATGGAAAGGCAAGCTTACAAATTCAATATATTTGGAGAACAAACAAGCAAAGTCAGATAGCTGTTTTAGTGAATATCTACTCCTACTCCTACTCCAACTGTCCTCTGATAGGGAGCAGAATGACACCTTGTGCATTTCATTCCCCAGTAACAAACACAAAATAACTTCTCATGAACAAGTAAGACGTAAGACCAGAGGTTTTTGAGTAGAGTAGGCTATAAACTAGCCCTATAACCTATAATTAGGTTCATTACAATACAATATTCTAAAAACCCCACTTCTTCTTTGGCAGTCCACAAGCAGTTACAATCAATATAGGAATATTGGTATGATATGGAAATACATCACTGTGAAAGTACTGGGTGTATTTTGTCATTAAGGACTGGCATAGTACTATGAAATAAAGCTCATTTGGATGTAAATGTTAAGAGAAATATTCAATGAATCAACAAAGTCACTCTGCTATTCATTATCAATGGTGCAGCTCCAGTTAAGATAAGATCAAACTTTAATGATGAAGAAATTGAGACATCTACTGCCTGGTTTATAGCGTCCAGAATGGAGATGTAGACAGCGATAATTCCAACGCCAAAACCAAAACACCAACTGATTTTTTGTGGAAAAATGATGCAGCTGTATAATCTATACTGAGGTGAGCTATGTCCTATACATACTGTCAAAAATGATTGATGATGTAAGGTCAAAGGTCAACAGGTGGGCGTTGTGGATGAGGCTGAATTTATATTATTGATATATTGTATATTGGTAGTATATTATAGTATATTGGTTCTATAGCTCTCTGGCACATTGAAGCTATTATGGTGGCTTATGGCCCAAAGACCTCTTAAGACACTTCAATTCAATTCAATTCAATTCTTCCAATTTAAGAAGAAGAAGAAGAAGAAGAAGAAGAAGAAGAAGAAGAAGAACAACAACAACAACAACAACTCGCAAGGAATGTCAGCTGCTGTTTAGTTTCTTCAGAGAAACTGAGCTAGATCGCAGAATTTAGGTTTCAGGAGCTCTGGTTCACACTGTAGTTCAGTAGATGGCGGTAATGCACCTTTAACGTTGGTTGCCAACCGCTGAGAAAAACCAAAGAAGAGTCCCTACAGAAGGCACCCAGTAGTGTGACGTCAGATAAAAATCCCCTTTCAGCGGATGTTGACTCTAGTCAGGAAGCTCTAGCGGCTAACGTCAACCAACTGTCAATTCGACCCGGGTTGGCTACCTTTCTCATAAAACCGGGTAATTTAACGTTCTATACCGATAACAATATTATTATGCTGAATATTAAAAACAATGTGATACATAGCTATCTGAGGTTAGCGGAAGAATATGCGAGTGACTATAATTAACACCAGTGTGTTATTTCAACACCTAGCGAGCGACGCTAGTTAGCTAACGCTAGCTAATGAATATTAACAGACTTTCGCTAAACACTTAACAAGTACAGCCTTGCTTGCCAAAATGAGTAACTAGCTAGCTACAATTCAACGACACGGCCACTGTCGGTCGTTCCTCAACATGTTAGGAGAGCTAGAGCTAACGTTAGTACTCAACGTTAGCTAATGTTAAATCCCTATAGTAGTCGAGCGCCCCGATTTAACATCTCCGTTGGCTAGTGCTAGCCATCATTACGTAAGTTATGGGTTGTTGTCAAAGTAGCGTTGAGCTGGATTATCTGGGTGAAGACAGAAAACGTGACAATATTTATTAATACTTTTATTAGTATTCATGGAAAATCCCAGAATTAAATCCACCAAATTGTCGGAACTACTTTAATTTCCAAATTTGAAGTCCCTGCTCTATGTTTGGGCACTAATTGCAAGTACATAGATTGTTATGCTTGAGTATGTAGTAATGTGGGGTGCTGCAGAATGTTTAGGTAATTTACTTCCCCTTCTGCCACTGCACATTGGCATTATGGTAAATTGTTTTGCAACTCTTCAGCCTCCTATAACTTGTGAACATTTAACAGTTTAACAGATTGCTACACTTTTGCCAGACACCTCGAGTGGAATCTTTCCTATCCCATTACCATCATCAGGTAAACTCTTTTTAGCCAGCCTTAATGTTCTTTGTGTGTGTGTGTGTGTGTGTGTGTGTGTGTGTTAATGCTAATGTTTTAATTTTTGAAGGATTGGTAGCAGTATCAACATGTTATGTTGGGATACTGTTTATTACCAGTTATCACAGTACAGTGGTACAAAGCTGCAAGATCTTTACTACTTTTGTCATTCTATTTCTTAATATAGACATAGGATTGTATCTTTTATTGATTGCACCAATACAAGCTGCTGTCCAGTATGGACAATATATGTGAATACTCAGATTACTATTATCCTTAAGAATTATTGGTTCCACAGGTATTAAGGGTCTGTGTATGTTATATTGAAATGGTAGTACAAATCTATGGGCAGTGGGCAGCCAACAATGTCTTAACATCAAATCCAAGTCCTTCCAAGCAGTTTTTATTTGTACTTTTACCAAACTAAAAGTAAAAAGTAAACTTAAGTAAACCGTGTGTTATCAAACCTCATCATGCTGTACAAGGAATTACATTAAACAATACATTGAAGGAAGTTAAAGTTCTTTTATTGTGAAAATTTTACTGTGAAGCATCACACCTTAGCTGCAAATCTTCACACAACTCAGTTTTCTCGTATTATTCACATGACACGTGAATAATGAACACAAAAATGAACACATTACATTATGTCACACAATGCAAAAACTTACTGCTGGGTTCTTCTTGAGAACCTGCTGCAATAAAGGAGGGGGGACGTCAGTAAACTGAGTAATGTTGATTAAGCTCCCTCCCTCTACTTAATTATTTAAACCATGCAAACACTGGTGATTTGTTGTCTGCCAGTCTTTTCCACTTTGAACATCAGCCAGACCGTCATGTAAATGAATCAAGCCACTTTGTTCTTCTGGCTCTTCTTGTATTTTAAGATGTTAATCCAGGCCTGTCTTTGTGCATTTGCTTCCGATGTACTAGGCAGAAACTGAGCTTGAATCTGTTTCCTTTTGAGGAAGTTTGCTTGCAGCTCCAACCACAACAGTTATTAGTCATGGTATACACAATTCTACATCCTACTGGCAGAGTTTGTGGTCTCTGTCAAGTAGAATGCGGAACTACCTGGCTCCTGGTTGTTTGCAAACCAGGGCTTCCTGTAGTACTATATAGTGAACATTTGTCCAGTCACAGACGGCAGGGGCGTGATTTCTGCTGCGTTAAGATAAATATCTCCACTTATTTCCATCCTGCCACTATTCAAACTAACTTTTGCCTTGCCCTTTTTTCTGCAACTACTGGTTAGCCTATCAGCCTATAAGCGAGATTACAGAGGTGCAATCAATAGTTTATGAATAATAACCGATAATATAAACCAAGCCAACAAATAAAGAACATTCATCATAATAATCAACAAACTTGAGAGAGCGCGGCCCATCATAAATTGCTTAAAACTCCACTGCATTTTACATCCTGAAACTTTGTACCTATGCAAACTAGATCAGCACAGATGCCAAGTACCTGCTGAGGCTATTTGAACATTGTTAGAATATTTTGTGACTTACAAGAAGCAGCTGTGTCCAAGTGCAGTGAGCCATAGGACTTATACTGTATGTGCTTTTCTCTCAGAGTGAGTGAGTCCAAGGAAAGTTGTGAGTGGAGCTCCATCTCCAATCCCTTCCCCTGTCCAGAGATCTGGCCAGCATGTCCAGTGACCCTCCTCCTCCTTACCCCGGAGGCCCCAGTGCCCCACTAATTGAGGAGAAGAATGGGCAACATGGTAATTAAATGTTTCAAATTTTCAACTTTTGGAAATGTTAATGTGAAAGCTTATTTAGAACCACTGTTGTGATGAAATTTTAATTTAATTACATACAAGGTCAAGTTCTTCATCTGTGGCTTTTGTAATGTTTAGTATTGGCCATTTATCAGTGATTTGAGTTGAACCTAGCTGCTGTTGAATTGCTAAAAGTGTCACCAGTTCAATTTAGGCCAGCATTTTGCATAATATCTCAATACATAGGTTTTCATAGCAATGTGATCTGCTCCTGCAAAGCTATAGTGAATGCCTCTGGTGAAAATTATGGAAACACTTGCTGGTGCCATAGAGCAGTTTAAAAGTGTCTAAAATGCCCCAACCATGAATACTAACACCATTTAAAAGTGCATAAATATGACTGAGAAAATGCAGCGTGTATGTTTTATGGAAATAGACGACACCTGCGAATGAATGTGTGTATTTGTACTATATATACTTAAACTCCATTGTTAATAATATTGTATAAGTATTATAGCTACACTTGTATACTATATACTAGTATATAGCTAAATTATCAGTGATATGAAAGAAATCCACTTATTTACCGTGAGACTTTGTCTGGAGTTGTATTCAGTGACATGTTTTTTTTTTATGTGTGTTATCCTTCAGAAGCAGCTCCTATAAGAACAGGTCCTCCACAGGGACAGCCTTTGCCTCCAGACTATGGTCCTCCACCCTATGAGGCGACACAGCCAGGCTTCCTACCCCCACATGTCCCTGGAGAAGGACCCATGCCCATGCCCATGCCTATGCCCATGCCACTGGAGGGTACCGGAGACTTTCTACCAATGCATTTTGTACACAAATGATATTCAATGTTTCCCACAGCGCTTTATGGTCAAGGGGGGCGCCCTAACAAAAGAACATCCTGGTTTTGACTGGAAAAAACAACAAAACCCCCCCCAAAAAAAACAATCCTTTCAGTGCCCAACTGTTAAACCTGCTGGTGAAAAGCGGAGCAATGAGGAGCATATTAATTAGGGCACATCACATAAGAGTAAAACAACAACTAGCGATCGTTAACACCGTACTATTGGCATACCCTGTCTAAAGTATTGATAGTTGGCTGCATGAATAAGATAAATACCTCAAATTATTTTGATTAGGAACTTGCCCAATTCAGTACAAATCCAACTAAATAAATGGAGTTTATTTCCCTTAAATATTAAACAGAAATGTCTAATTAAAATTAAGTTGTGCAAGTTATAGTAATAGCTCTTTTGTAAGGTTGACCAATTCAGTATAATTAACCACATCTATCCATAGAGTCATATGTTAATATGCTACCTCAAGTAAGTCATATGTTTCCCTGCAGGTGGCTTCTACCCACCGCCACCCGGTCACTTTCCACACCCCATGCCAGGACAAATGGGCCCTGGTCCCAGTCACTTTACCCATATGGGAGGTCACACAGCTACCGTCCTGGCACCCCCTGGAGCAACCACCACCGTGACTGTACTGCAGGGGGAGATGTTCCAGTCCACACCAGTGCAGACGGTCTGTCCGCACTGCCAGCAGGCAATCATCACCCGCATCTCCCATGATGTTGGCCTCATGAACACACTCTTCTGTCTCTTCTGCTTCTTCGTGGGGTAAGTGGGTTACAGGCCAACAGCCAAGCAGAACATTTGAAACATGCTACATCAGTGCATTGTGAAATAATTGATGTAGATTGATTCATGTATATATAATTGATGTGTGTTGTTTGTGGATGAGGTGGTGGCTGAGTCTGAAAGCAGGTTGCCTTTGTCTTCCCACTTAATGGACACCTCTTCTTTGTAGAGGCTTCTAGGGCTGGGTATTTAAATGGCCTCTTCTATACACCAGAAGTGTATCGATATGTTATTGTCCATACATGTAAAGATGGCAACCTGCTTGTCAGTTAATGTCACTGCAGCTATTCACCCTTATTGCTAATGACATTCTTAATAATTACTTGGTCATAGTTGTAATACTGTGTACTGCCTCAGAAAGAATTACATGGTTGAAGTTAATTGATGAAATGATGAAAGAATTGGTTCAGTCAACTAGAGAAGTGGGCCTGTTTGTATACTTTTTTTAAAATATGACTCCACTAAAGGCATTAATAAATGGGCAATAAGTCGATATCATCTTCTCTCAATAGTATCATATTGTGATGAAATAATGTTATCGAGTTGTGATGCACAATTATGTTGTCTAAATGAATGTTGTTGTGGCGGACTGGGGGGAGGGAGGGTGGTAGGTTCGGGTGGACTCAGCGGCTGCGGCCAATTAAAGCTGATTGCAGCCGGGCCTTTTTAACCTGGGTGTGGATGTGTGAGCGAGAGAGACGCGCCAGTGTGAGAGGCTGGCGGCGTGGATGTAGGAGCCGGCAGCGATCGGGAGGATCGAGGGCCGGCAGACTGGAGGAGCGGAGAGCGAGCCAGAGCAGCCGCGTCTGAGCGGGGTTCGCGGCTGGAGTGCCGGGACGGAGCGAGGGCGCGAGCTGGAGATGACGGAGTGGGAGAGCGCGCGTCTCCCTCCGCGGCGACGACCGACGGAGGTCCCCGGGGGTGCAGTCGGGAGCCGCCTGCAAGAGCTGGTGACAGTCGGGGTTGGGGCGGGATGCCCCTGCAAGCCTGGCAGGCTGGCCGGCTTTGGGGTTCCGCGGCTGACCCGCCGGGGAGGACTGAGGTGCGTCGGCGGAGGGAGACGGCGCTACCAACTGCCGTCAACACCGGGGCCGGGTTTATGATTGTTGGTGAATAAACGGCCCTGCTGGCCAACTAACCCTCCTCATGCCTTGTCTCTGTCTGTCACGGACCCCGGTTATGTGGCACCTTGCCACAGTTGTAAACCAAAAACGTTCTTTAAAATATCTTTTGATCATACATTACATTACTATGTAGTTCAATGCAAAGAACATCAATTTGATTATTTAACGTAATTTTGCATATGTCAGCATGGTTATGTATCAATGTTACAATAATTTCTTATGATTATTAGGATATTAATTTTGTCCATTTTGACCCATACCCAAACGGGCTGAGTGTCTTTGTTGTGACCAAACAACCAAATCATAATCATTTGCAACATTCATTTGTTCTGTCTCATTTACAGGTGTGACCTTGGCTGCTGCTTGATTCCCTGTCTGATCGATGACCTCAAGGATGTGACACATACCTGCCCTTACTGTAAGGGCTACATTTACACATACAAGCGTATATGCTAACCACCGACAGCTGTATGCTACAGAGACATGTATATGCACACAAATAAATTCACAGCTCCTCCTGCTGATAGTGACAGGCTTTTTCCCCCATTTTTGCTCAGTGTTATGTAGCCCTCTTTAATAGTAGGTGCAGTTTTATCATTAGTTCACAGAGTATTTACTGTATATATCTTTGAGCATTATACATTTATGTATAAACATGTAGTTCACATGTACAAATCTCACACTGGACTACAGGAGATCAAGGGCACTAAAACATCCACAGAGATGGATAAGTGGCAGACAGATACATCTGGTATGAAAAAGTAATTTGTGGAGAACAGGCATGGAATATTATGCATTTAGGGTGGGGAAGAAATATATGGTTACATGGAAAGCCTCACTTTGGGAAAGCTGTGAAAACGGTCACTTTATATAGTTGAAGTCATCTGTGAATCTTGCTGAAGAGCAAGGGGAAGGAAATCATAATTTGCAGGGTCAGTGTTTTTGTTTTTCTATTTATTAAAAATATTTTATCCATTATTTTAATGTTAATATTGAGAACTGTGAACATTTTTGTCCATGCCTGATAATTATTTATGTTCTAATTCGCCTAGTCTCTTATCCTGAATAATACATCCCTCTTCGAATGTGAGTAAATTAACTAACCATTTATTTTGTCTCAATAAACTTTATTTGCTTGCTTGGGAACAATCAAGATTGATGTTATTCGCTATGTTTTTGCATCTTCTGGGCTATAGTCACTAGTCAAAAAATGTGAATTCAGGTAGAGCTGTTACACATCAATGCCCTTTGTCCATCATGTACTTAATTTTGATAATAAAGCAAATATTGGCACTTTGAGTTGAAATTCACATTCCAATGTAAACTTTCATGCATTCATAAAAACATCATTGCCGCAACATCATTTTTGTCTGTGACACAGATGTCAGTTGAGAAAAAATCCAATGGTTTACCCCATCAATTTGGTAGTAAATGCAGCATATGATATTGGTTGTACAGAGCCTGTTGCTGGCTAATTGATTCATCAGCCAGAAGTGAAACACACTTTACATGTATTCGTTCAGAAAGGAGTGGAATGAAAGCAGTGCTGGCAGACAGTAAATCTGCTCTGCTGGAGGGTTTCATTATTATTGATGAAACGCTTTGCATGACGTCAGTAATCTTGTGTCCTCTATCTGGCCATATGTCCAGTCTGCACAAGTGAAGTCTAGATTATACTTTCACTGAGTGTTGGCTGATCATTCTTTGGTGCCAGAGTGAACAGGTAGGTAGTTTAAAATGGCATGGTATAAAAATTATGTTGCCAAACAAATCACCTATATCTGTGGCACCATCATAGTGCAAAACTATGTAGGCCTGTAATCCTACTAATACGACATCATCCTTTAAGATTACTTGCATTGCTTGGATGCATGCTAGATAACAACCAAAGCAAATACAGGTAACATCCGTCTTGACTGCAATCATGTAGTTACTAAAAAAAAAAAAAAATAATAGTAATATTAGCCATTTGTTAGGGATATGTTTCAAGTAAATCATTGTATGAGACATCTTGCAACAATACATTGTGATTTCATCCATAAGATTAACTAATACTGACAACAGGACATCCAGCATGCCCATCAACCATTACTCATCAAATGCAGAGTATGTCTGCATGAACCATAAACTTTAATGAATACTTCTCACTGGCTGGATCCCTGACTTTGTGTGCTTTTGAATCTTACAAAAATGTGTCTTGAGGCTAGTTGTGCAGAAAAGCAGTACATTTTGAGTTGAAGGATTGCATTGAACTTGTAGTACGAAGTACTGTATGCCATTATTGTGGATAGCGTTGATCTGCATCGCTCTCTAAATGTCTGTGATATGTATAACTATGTAAATTAAAATTTGTTTGACTGTTGCATACAGGTACTATTTTATCAATAAAAATCAGAACATGATTAACATTTTCCATTGAAATGGGTACTTTAATGTTATTTTGAAAATTAATTGACTGAAAATTGAATGATTTAACTGATCCTAAAGATCAGATGATAGCATCTCAAAGGCAAAAGGAAAAAGGTTTCTTCAGTTAAGCCTACACACTGAAGAGATAAGTGCACAATGCGCAAACCACTTAAATAATTTAAAGAACTACCAGAGATTGAGCAAAAAAATATATAGGCTTACAAATGAAAGGCAGGTGAAGGACAAAGTTATGGAGAAATATATGGTACATTAGCAGTGTGTGCCCAAAATTTTGAACGTGCAACGGTATCAGTCTCTCCATCTATGTCCACACTGGGCATTGCAGCATTTGTAGAACGTTGTCATTGGTTCATCTGCTGATCTTGTCTGAATCTGCATGAAGTATGCCCGAGGATGCTCACACTTAGGACATGTTTCTGTAAACACAAATACAGAAGTGATGTGTTAACCTGGCATCACAAGGATTCTAGGAGATGCATTTTTGTAAATAAAGTAACAACGTTGTTAAAAGGTATGGCAAATGGTGCAGTTGAGGTAATTCAACGCAGGCATTAAAACCTCACCTAGTTAAGATTCAAATGAATGCAGCATAAACAAGGAACAAATCCAGCAGAAGAAAAAAACAAAAGGAAGATGTGTGTAGATGCAATCTCTATTTCTTTTATCTTGCTTTCCACACCTGGCTTTCGTGTGAGCTTCATTGTAAAAGACAAATATGCCAAATATAACCTTGTGAAGAAATATGACTTGAGTAATTGCTGCTGATACATTACATGTTACACAATACAGGATTGACACACTATGGGCCAGTTTCATAGACATTGCTCAAGCCTAGCCCTTGACTAAACTGTCAAGGACTAGACAGGCTTAAGCAATCTGTGAAACCAGCCTTTTGACAAAATGTAACAGGGCTTCACATGTGGTACAGACAAGACTTAGTGTGACAGTAGATTAAACACAATCACACTACCAGTATCCATTAAAAGATAAAAACAAACAAACAAAAAAAACAACTAGCATAGTTGGTAACAGGAGTGAGTGAATGGAATACTGTGAGGCAATGGTAGTTCAAAACCAAGTGATGAGGATCTTTGAAAGGCAAACTGATGTTGCAAAGCTACCTTTTGGCCTGCTACATTTGGCTGTAAAAAAAAAGTGACGGCGAAACGCTGTTTTTCAGAATGGGCCACTGAACATAGCTGATTGACTTACCAGGGGTAGAATCCACATTTTCCCAAGCCGCAGCCCCACCAAGAACATCGTCCACCTCTTTTAACTTGGGATACTTCCTGTTGTTTACCTATAATGGGAAAGATTTGTGTCAAACCCACAGAAACCAGTTTAATGACTACCTTGGATGGGCACTGACGGTAATTAATTAAAATAGGATTTTGAACTGATGTCTGGGTGTACAGCACAACACAATATCAGAATCAGGGAAACCTCTAGTTTGGACCTGGAGGCACAATAGAGCTTCATAAAGGCTGCAGTAGAAAATGGTGTGATGGTGAAAGCAGTTTGTTGAATGCTACTTCCAAGCTAGCTGGGTATGTCATGTTGTCCATTGAGGGTTTTAAATTGCACAAAAGAAGCTCTGAAGGAAGTCAGGATGTTGTCTGTTTCTTGCTGTAGCTGTTTTCTAGTTAGAGCCTACTGGCCACACTCAAACAACAAGTTACAAAACTCCAAAACCATAATGAATGAAAATGTGTTACTTTGAGCCTTACTCACCTTTCTGGTGATGTTATGGACATAGGGACAAGTGTTGCAGGCGAATCTCAAGCACTTCTGTCCTTCCTCGACAATCAAAACATTCCCACACGTTGGACAAAAAAGAAGCATGTTACCTGGAAAAAATATTTACCTACACGAAAAACAGGTTCAAAAGTCGTTAATTTACACAGATGGTTAACTTTATTTGGTGTCCCCTGTATGCAGTTTGATGTTTTCATATTATGAGACCCATGTGGAGCAGCGGAAACACAGCTAAAGCCAGGTGCTGCTCCTTTTCGAGCTCGGTGGGAAACAAGATATAAATGACAGGATTGGTCTTAAAGGAAATCAACGATCAGTACCCAAAATGACATGAACTTTACTTAATATTAAAAAATATTTGTAATATTTACTTATCAACAGAAACAGTTAATATGTGCATACTTTTAATTTCAGTGCGGAAACGTTTTGTGAGCTATGATTTCCTACCGGTACGTAATTTATATTGCACACAATGTTTGTTGCTGCAAAACAGTTCTCAGTCTAAAATGCTTTCACTGCTGTTGTTTGATTTCAATCGCGTATTAAATCCTCGTTGTTGTAGTTGTTCTTGTTCAGCAACGTTACCGAGGACCGTAACGTTGGTTTAACCGCTAACTACCTAACTAACAGACTATCACTTGTCAATCAACTTGTAGGCTACTGCAGGATGGAGCAGCAGACTGAGGACCCTCTGGGTGAAATACAATCGGTAAAGCAGGAGGATGTCAGCCAAGAGGTGGAAAAGACGAACCCAATGGAGGGTGCAACGGCAGATTTAGAGGAGGAAGATGAAGAGACTCTGCCCCACTCAGAGATCTTGGATATTTTCGAGGAGGGACTTGCTCGCCTTGTGCAGGACCCTTTACTCTGCGACCTTCCAATTCAGGTTGGTTATAATATGAACTATTCTGTGTGTGTGATCAGGGATGTAGTAAAGGGCAAACCCACATGAACTCAGGTTACCCACCTTTTTAGTACAATAGTAATATAGTTTTGCTTTTCTGAAAATGTAATTCATTTTAGTTTATATTGGTTCTTTAATGTGTTATGATGATTGCAGACTAGAGGTTATAATTTCCCACCTTTTCATTTACCACAACATCACAGAGTGCAATAGGGGAATTCTGTTCTCGCTTGCCCCCCTCCACACAGAGGTCAGGGTCAGCCACCCTGGATCTGATGAGGAGTCAGTGTCTTGCTCAAGGACAGTTCAGCAGGGCGGGTGTTTGAAGACACTAGTCCTGTAGTTGAAGGACAGTCTCTCTAATCACTAATCATCAGTGCTTCTTAGCTTATACACTCAGTGTGCAAAGTATGAGGAACTACTTCCTAGTTCAGTTGCACCCCATTCTACACAACCCATGTCCATGATTGTCAAGAGGACTAAAACCCTGACCTTGATCTCCATCTGCCCTTCATGAAGTGGATTTAATAGGTGAAATCAGTAAGAAATCACAGCTTTCTCCTGAATTCACCTGGTCAGTCAATTTCATGGAAGGAGAAGATCGCCCCAATGCTTGTTTTGTCCACTCAGTATATGTATATATATGGGAAAAATGTTCTTTAACAAATAGTACTATAGATAGCTGAAGTAGACTACTCCAAATTCTCCTGCTGTCAACATTGCAGAAAACCGTAATCATAA
This sequence comes from Hoplostethus atlanticus, assembly GCA_034670405.1. Classification (NCBI taxonomy): domain Eukaryota; kingdom Metazoa; phylum Chordata; class Actinopteri; order Trachichthyiformes; family Trachichthyidae; genus Hoplostethus; species Hoplostethus atlanticus. The sequence continues at coordinate 2,214,960 of JAXDDX010000078.1, read as the reverse complement.
CTGAATATGAAATCTTATCTTAAGGTGACTCTGGAGGAGGTAAATTCCCAGATTGCTTTGGAGTATGGCCAGGCAATGACCGTAAGGGTTTTAAAGGCGGACGGCGAAGTGATGCGTAAGTGTTGAGATTATTTTGTCATCTCACTTTGTGTCAACAGTGCGGTCACAGTACTTGAATGTTCTGCTCTGAACTGTAACATACTCTGTTGTATCTTTGAGCATGTTATTGCACACCCTCTTGTTGCTACACTAATATTATGTAAAATATTCCCCATAAAGCCATAGTGGTGGTGCAGAATGCTACTGTGCTTGATCTGAAGAAGGCCATTTGCAGGTTCATGGAACTGAAACAGCAACGTGAAGGAGGGGTGAAACATATCAGCTGGTAAACACGCACACTTACACACAATGTAACAGAAGGATTACAAAGAAAGACTCTTTTGAAGCATTTATTACATCACTAATGCCTCTACTTTTGTTTTACAGGAGATATGTTTGGAGAACCTATCATTTAGTCTTCCAAGGGGAAAAGTTTGACGACGACAAAATGAGACTTAAAGAGTAAGTCTGTAATACATCACTGCCGTGAACTGCAACACTGTTCTCTTTGGCATTGTTTGACTCTGAAAATCACTACTGATTCTTGTCTTTCTTAATTCCTTTACATCGTTTAGCTATGGGATCAGGAACAGAGATGAAGTAACATTCATGAAGAGGCTCAGGAAGAAGTGAAAAGGCACAGAAAACATCTCCAGAAAAACATCAGTTACCTCAGTGTGTACCACATGAACTTGCTCCCTGTCTCACCAACCCATAGTGTATTCAAGATAATAGTTCTTGTTTCATATCAGGTGTTGTTTGGCATAAGCTTTTTATATGGACCTTCATTTCCTGTCATGAATATCCCTGTACACATGATAAACCCCAAATGTTATTACAGAAACTGAGTTTGCACGCCAACCATAAATGCAGATAAGATGTTTACATGCTTCAGTATACCCGTTAATATTGATAGATCCCAGGGGTTTCTCATAATGTGGATGTGCCAACCCATAAATGTAACATGAAATAACACGGATTACATGGATTAAAGTCCCCTTTTTTACTTGTGCAGTGTTTTGTACAGTTGTCTGTAAATTGTAATAAAATGTATTGTTTAATTTTGTGTGGGTGTGGTTCCCTTGATCTCAGCAAGAGTATTCGGAAACATTTTCCATGTAGGGCAGGTATAAATGTGAAATGAACATTTGAATATTTTATGTTCCCGGTAGCAGGGAAAACAACATGTCATTGTTTTCTGTTCTTCTACAGGATAACCTCTGAAGCAGCTGGAGAAACTAGGTAAAAACATTTCCTCATTATAGCCATTGAAAATAAAATTTTGGACCCTTATGAAATTAAATAGTTTAACTTCTCACTTTATCTTGAGTTCATAGTTACTTTGATAATTTAATATTGAATGTACTAGTACAGGTACAGGAAAGAGTGAGTGGACAAACTTTCAGGGTGTCACATTTTTGGTTGTTTTGGTAGAGCTTCTGGCACTGAAACCTTTAGTGTCATTTACCGACTTGTGTATTGTACATTTTTGCTTAATCTTGAACATCTGATGATTTGGAGAGCTACAGAAACGCTATTGGCTCCCACTGCCAGAATTCTTCATTCTTATTCTGCCATAAAACTTAGAGGTAATGGACAACTAGGTCAGGGAGAATGACTAAGATTACACATAACATCATTATAAGTCATCTTATTAAAACCTTTTGGTCCGCCATCCATTTTGAGTCCTGAAACTTGCTTCTGATTCGTATTCCACATGGGGAACAAATATGTGTTTGGTACCTATATGTGCATGTGTGAGGATTTTCTAAGATTTTTACTAAATGTGTTATACTTGCATAGTGTAGGTTATGTCTCGTTAATGTCGGTAATACCTACGCTTTTAAGAATGCCACCATGACATGTGATATGATCCTCTCACGATTTTGGAGAAGATAAAACAAAGAATGACTGTACTATATCTGTAAATGTGGTTAGGCTATATGGTAATGCTAAAAGTTGCATGAGGCATAAATTATATTAATCTATCCTGATAAGAATACTTAAATAATAATAACAGTGTGAGGTAAATGAAAGGAGACAGATAAGGAGATAGATAAGCTTCTCACAACATTACACCTAATTTTCCATAGATAAACATCACACAGGTTCAAAATAACATTTAAAACTCAAGTTGTGTTGCTACATATTGTCAATCCTTACTATCCATGTCAATGTAAAAATGACCAAAAAGCAAAAGGCAGTATACTTTTCCAAACCCTTCTTCTTTTCAGCCTCCACCATGACAGGTTCCTCTGAGGCCAGGGAGCTGGAGATGATATCTATAGACATGAAAAATCTCTCATTCAAAAAGCACCAACTTCTGGAACGGAGAAAAATGATAAATGTTCTTCAGGAATTTAAGAACCGTGCTGCATCTAGAAGCCCAGGTAAAGTATGAGAGCATGTGAGGAGTTTCAATCCAAAAAATGAGATATTTATCATTTGAGAACATTGACACCAACTCTGGTATGAAACTCATCATGAGATAGTAGTGGCTACCGCAACACATTTGCCTTCTACATAGCAAGTATTTTTGACAATATAATCATCCTAATCTTTTTAATATGGAGCAGTGAACATAAAGTAACAATCTTTTGAAAAATATTGGAAATCCTTCATGTGTTAAAGAATCCTGTTTTGAGTGAGTATGTGGCGAGGACAGAAAAGTTAGTCCTTGGATAGTGACTCTGTTACGTTGTGTTTCTCAACCCTATGTCCATTTTCTTTCTTTCTTTCCCAGGGGAAAACGCCTCAAGTCAGCATGAGATTGACTCCATTGATGAAAACCTGAGGCAACTGACTCAAAAGGAAATGGAGCTCCAGCAGCGCCAGGACAAGATCCTCAATGCCCAAGGTCATAAGAAAGCTGAGCCCAAAGAGTCTGTTATTCCTGTTTCTGGGTTTTCTGTTTTCTTCGTCGAGGCCCCGCCCTCTACCCCCGGTGAGGCAGTAGCATATGAGTTTATTCATTTACTGATCTGCAAACCTGCTCATTTGAACTGTTGTTTCTGTTCTCATCTCACAGTGCTGGTCGGTATTACTGGAACACATGACAATTTTATTGAATATTGACACATGAAAACTAACTATGAGAATTGAAAACAAAAAATATCTGGTGTTCTGTAAGTGACAATATAATATTCTGTACCCACTGAAAACCTCTGTCCGTCTTATAGCCGAACCCTTAGCTTTGAATTTGACCATCCTCTCTGGTAATTCTCCAAAAAAATGAAAGTTAGTCACTATATTCCCTTTACAACGGGAAAATCCCATTGACCACATGATCACTCTCAACACTATCTTGTGTAGCCAAGGTATTGACCTTTCTAATCCAGCATTTCAGTTTTTCCCTTTTCCTTCCTGAACTGAAATGCCATCTACCGTAACAAGTCGTTGTTAAAGACAAGAATCGAAACTGATTTGTCAAAATGATGGAAAAATGTGGTTTAAGGTATCCCTTAAACATTTACAGAAAATGTTACTGACTCTACTATGCTTACTATAGTATTATCAAGGCCTTTCGTTCAATTTCATTACTATAAAACTTGACCATTTCTCTTCTGTATTGTTAAGAATCAGATTGATCAAGCAAACACGATTTGTTTTAAATTTCCCGTTAGGTTTAGAGAAATAACAAGTGAATAAACAATGTGAGGGATGCCAATAGTGTTGATTGACACTCGATTCTGACTCGTCTTCCCTTTAAAGCCCCTACAGTGACTCTGAACAAAGAAGATCTTCAAGCATATCCATCCAAAACCCAGTGCCCAGAGTGCCGACAGTTCATCACCACAGACATTGTTGCCTCCGTCGGCAGTGTGACCTGGCTTGTGTGTTTCATGACAGCTCTGATTGGGTATGAAACTCCCACCCGGGCTAAACAAATTTGCATGAGAATATAATCATAGCTTGTCTGTATGTCTGTATATTTGTATAGCAAATGCAAATGTTACTGTTCAGTTTTGTTTTTCTGATGTTCTGTATGTCCTCCTCCTTTTGCAGCTGTGTGGCTGGTTGCTGCTTAATTCCTTTCTGCATGGATTCGTTTAAAAACATCACACACAGATGTCCTAAGTGTCGAGCTTCAATCCACACAATTAAAAAGCTCTAAGAGGGAGAAGTGGCTAGTAGGAGCTTGAACCCTCAGTGAAGCTCAGGGTGAGATGCTGTCATTCATCGGCCTACTGGTGAAGTAGTGTTGCAGTGCAGGCCTCCATTGTGGATATGACCTGTTAACGTTTACTCTCACATTGTGCACCATGCACTGACGATTGGAGGGCAATGCGTGATGTTTTACATCTGTACTTTCACTTCAGTCTTAATGGAGCATATGCACATGTTGTATGGACTTACATAGTCTATATGTAAACATGTATTATATTTGTGATATGTACCTCTATCTAAAAATTTCTCATTGACTGAAAAGTTTGTTTTCTGATATCAATATCATTTTAAATATTTCCTGCAGTACTTAAAATATGTGCATTAACTGAAACCACGTGAACCTTTTGATCTGATCAGTTCACTGTAAGAACTACTTGACCAACCCAAGGCTTATGGCTACGGTAGGGGTTGTCTGTGTATTCAACAAACAAAATTAAAGTCATACTTTGTATGATCCTTTTTTGTTCTGTTTGCATATCTGCCTTTATTTGACAGTCACAGTGGAGAGAGACAGGAAGGATGGGAGAGAGGGGGGAGGGGGGAGGGGTGACATGGGTCCTGGGCTGGACTCAAACCCAGCACATCACGGTTACACAGTCTGTGCCTGAGTCAGCCACCGGGACGCCCCGTATGATTGGTTTTAGTGACAGACACTGAAGGCTACATGACAAAAGTCTTGCTATTTACAAAAGAACTCAGATATGCTCCATTTGTATAAAAGGTAAAATACTTAAAATATATACACAATGTGCAAAACATATGGCATCCTGACTATGCATCGAGACAATTCCAAAGGGGGTTCTACTAGTATAGTAAAAATAAAAATATTTCTGATTCCAGCAATCAATCCCTTTCAAAGGGGGGCAGAATTTGGATTGGTCAAATGAGGCATAAATTCATGAATGCCACTAGGGTGGTAGTGATGGGGTGACATGGGATGCATCCCCTTATTTGAGGGACATTTAAGAAAAACAAATGCTTTCTCTTCTCACCACCCCCCTTCTGAACTAATTGATCATTGCAAGTAATATTTATGTACATACATGCATATAATCCAATTACAGTAGAAACTGCATCTCCATGTAAGTGCTTTCATCATCAACTCTTTCATCAACCTTTTTTTCAAAGGAGAACGTCAGTAAGGCTCCAGATAATCTGCAGAGGCAGGCTGGCAATCGATAACAGTATAGTTCAACATTGTCAATACATCAACCTTCATCAAAACATGCTCACCCTGCAATTGTTTCTTATGCTGCTGTCTTGGTGCATGATTTTCTGTACATGTTTGTATGACACTGTATGAGTTTTGTCTGAAGGTCCCTTCCAATTCTTCATGTCAGAAGCCATCTTTCATAAAAATCAGAAAAAAGTAAACCATCAGCCATCTCATTTATAAACACTTGCTTGGGTCTCCATAAGTATTTGGCCAGTAGATGTCACTACGACACAGTCTGACTTTAAAATAAATTGAAAGATGAAGTTATTTCAGAATGATGTGAAGGGATTGGCGCTAGACGTAAGCTATTCAAACAACCAAAGGGCAATGGGCCATTCTGCTTGGGTATTGTTATATTTTGGCATGTGGTGTCTCTGTTGCTCCATTGTAATGCTACCCAGAGAGATCCTAATGGTATGGCCTGCCATGTTTACACCAGATGAACGGAGTAGCCAACTAAAAACAAGCTATATGAAGCCCTTTTTTGAGAAGCAAAGACATTTAAACCACTATTGCTATGGCCATAAATAGTAATTCCTCAGTTAAAGTGATGATGATTGTACATAACAGTGTCTAGTCACTTTCAGCATCTCACATGATCCATCAAGATGCTCTAGTAACTAACTGACTTCCAATAAGATGGAGCATCATTCACTCAAAATAAACAAGAGCAATATGCCATACACTTGCACAGTCCACAGTGGAGACGCACAGTGGAGTCACATACTTGTTATCACTCATGCACACAAAATTCAGCTGATCTGTACATTGGGAGAATTCCTATGTAAGCAGACAATGGGGTTTAGATGGGAAACAATGCCCAGAAAGCCTTTTGTAATAAATAGAAAGGCATTGGTTGGGGCAGTTCAGGTCAGTGCTGTTGGCTGCTGGGCCATCTGGCAAACAAACTCAAAGGCCTGAAGTCCAACAGTTTAATATCACTCTGACTGCACTTCAACAGCCATACCAGGATGGTGTGGAGTCAAATATTTATCCCCTGGTTCTTTTCCTGAAATGGACTTTGCTCAGATCACCCCCCTCCCCCATGACAACACTGTACATTCATTTAGATCAGACAGAGGAAACAGAAAGATTAGAACCAACTGATACCAATTACTATTATATTACTTTGAATGGACCTTGCTGAGTCTACCCAGACTCTTTTCATGCTACTTCCACTGTGAGCTAATGGACAGCTCAATCTGCCAGTACCAGACCCACTTTATGTCTTCCTCCCATAGAATGAGAAGGCTTAACGAAGCAATGTAGCTACCTCTATACTGACAGCCATACCAAGCTGATTTACACAAGCTTCGGCCAAAACGTAGTACAGAGATGCACAATAAATCCCAACCACTCTACATGGAAAACTGAGAGCCGCAAGCTCCCTTGCATACAAACAATGTTTTTTTCTGAAATGGCCCGATAGAGATAAGGGATCGTGTTGAAGTTCCTCAGTCCCAGTTCAACTGCAGTTCATGGGAGTCCAGGAAGTCAGAAGAGAAGACCCCCCCTGGTGAGGACGTGCCCAGGGGGTTGGCCCCCTCTGCAGGCATCGACATGGTAAGGTCCAGCCAATCCATATTGTCCAAGTTAGTATTTTGCAGGTGGAAGGCAGAGGGCGGTGTGTTGTCATTGAAGTCCAACTCCATGGTGTCCATAGGGGCGTGGGGATGCAGCTGGCTCTGCAGCTCCTCCATCAGTGTTTGTGGCTCTGCGTCTACCACCAGAGTACCATCCAGCAGGGTCTCCAGCTGGTTGTCGGCGGCCAGGGCCGCCAAGCTGGATACAGGGGGGAGCTGGGCCACTTGGATCTGGGGTGGGGGGCGGGATAACACAGTATTGATGGCCAAGGTGGTTACATTGGCTGTCACTGGGAGGAGCTTGTCCAGGCAGGGTGGATCCTGTCTGATGAAGGGTGAGATCTCTACAAAACAAGTACAGAACATGAGGTGTGAGCAGCTGATCATTATTCCTTTATTGTGTCCAAATGAACAATAAGGGTCAAGCATAGTTCTCACCTCCACTCTCAATCAACACATCAAACAGGTCATCCATATGCTGGCTGGTTGCAGTGGGAACCTGCAGGAAATAAAAAGACCAGTGGAAGTTTAAGTGACTCCAGTGACAATTCACAAGATGTAGTGTGCATTGTATTTTATTTGCATTGTGTTTTTCACCTGAATAGCAGTTTGCATGCTGCGGGTCTGTTTAACTGCATCCTCATAACGGGGTGGGTCCTTACACTTGGACATGTGGTTTGTGAATTTTGGTTGTTGCAAGATCAAGGTTGGCTGGCTGGGACAGGGTGACTAGTTGACAGAAAAGAAATTGACAGCAAATAGAAAACAGTTTACATATGATACAAAACCTCACTTGAATAGATACTGTACATATGCATCATCTTCTACCTTGTGTGTAAGCCCTTTAGAGATGGCTTGACTCTGATCTGCTCTTAACTGGAAACCTGAAGTGCTCTGTGGAGATATTGGGAGTAGTGAGCACAGATGCATACGCTAACTAACGGTTTTCTCCTAAAGGCATGGAAGATGTGATGCACTCTGTGGGAGAAGAAAAACACTTCTGTTGTAATAAACACATGCTCTTGGGGGGGCGAAAAAGGTTTACACTGTAGCAGAACAACAGCGCAATGCTATGTGGCGCGTTTGATGAGCGCAGTCCTCGGTTAGTGCTGAGCTGCGGTCGCTGTTGCTAATTCTGGCTGGCTGGCTGTTGGGCTTAGAGCAGAGTGCAGGCAGGGGGCAGTCAGGGGCGCTGCTGTCTGCCTGGCCCTCACTCAGCACCTGCTCCAGTAACCCAAGCTACCACGTGCCCTCTTTTGATGTGATTAGGGGAGGAATTCATCACCCAGCCTAGGCCCGTTATTACCTTGGCAACACAGAAGATAAATCACCCACGATAGTGTGACAAAGATGTCAGAGGGAAGCTCCTCACTAAGGAAATACACATCAATTGCCATGAGATACGTGAATAGGCTGAGCCATCACGACAGATTGCATCAGATGTAGGAGATGAATTAACTAAGGGGCAAAAACAGAATCCCCAATTTCAGGTTCACACAAACAGGTAGCTAATAATTCAAGTTTGTATTGGTGAAGAATTCAAAAATAACCAGAATGACAAAGCTCATCAAGAGACTAACCAAGGTAAAACGGCAGCTACTCCCTGCAAGCTACGTGTTCTTCCTTACCTGTGTCATGGGCTGAGTCTGAGCGGTGCACTGCTGCAATGCTGCTGAGGCCTCTATTTTCCGTGGCACCAGTCCAGGGGTCTGGATGAGGCCTGTTGCTGCACTGCTAACAGTAGTATGTAATTTGATACCATTGTTGGGGAGCTGGATAGTGACCGCTGAGGCAGGGAGTGATACAGGCAGGAGGATCTGAGGTCCAGCCTGCACAGCCTGCGGGGTTTGAGACTGCTTTAGAGTCTGATGCAGCTGTTGGTGGCGGATGACGAACTGAGCTGAGTGGCTCTCATCTGCAGCCTCCTCCTGTTTGACCGCTGCTGGCAGACCAGGAGAGCTACAAGATGCTGAGCAGTTTGAGGGGGTCCCATTTTCCTCTTTGACCTGGATGGGAGCAGGAGGGCTGAGCCTATGTGGAGACTCCCCCTGCTGACACCTCTTCTCCACCTGCAGCTGCATCTTCAACTCCTCCACCAGCCGCTGCTCCTGCTCCAGCTTCCTCATCAGCTCTTCGATCTGACGCTCCTTCTCATGCAGACGTTTGTCCTTGTCAGAGGGCCTGGTCTCCATGGGGCTCTCCTCCTGTGGATCTCCTCGTGGGGAGCTCCGGCAGGGAGCAGTGTGAGTGGGAGACAGAGTGCCTGAAAGCTTTGCGGGACTGTCTGCTATACCGCTCTCCTCTATGCCCATACTGGACACCTTGGATGCTATAGGGGACACAGGGGGGGTTAACTTTATGCTTTCGGCCTGTGGGGCTCCTGTGTTGGCTGTTATCTCCATGGCAGGCTGGATGTTTGAGTTCTCCCGATACATCTTAAGCCTCTCTATCAGATCTGTCTTGGTGCCAGACACAGGCAGACCTCTTAGTTTCAGCTCCATTTTCAGCTCAGCAACCTATGGATGGATAATGTATTGTCAAAAAAATACCTCTATTCATTCCCATATTTTCAACATGCTTGACCTGTGAACTGTTTGCAGGCAGCAGTGCAAGGTGTTACCTTCATCTCATCCAGATTGACAGGTAAATGATCCAGCTTGCGGTTGGTCAGGGTCTGGTTGGGTCGCACAGGAGCAGCACTGGTTAGCGAGACCACATGTGGGGTGGACAGACCGTTTGCACTCAGAGCCACATTCGAAGAGCCGTTCTGTCCCTCAGTTCCCAGTCTGTTGTAATAAGACAAGAAGAATGAGGTCAGTACAGATGAGAGGGGGAACCTTGGATAGCCAGTTTAGTTTAGTAGTACCCAGTTTTCACACTCAGCAGTTTCTGTGCAGGTTAGATTGGCTGGAAGGCCCGTTTCTGTCTGAAAATGCTATTTTGTGTTTCGTGTTCTGCTTCCTGCGCTCTAAAGTTGTTTATCTTGTTTTGTGTTTTATCGTTGGTGAGCTAGATCTAGGTAGGCTCATTTCTGTAAAGTCCTCTGAGACATGTTTTTGTGATGAAGGGCTATATAAATAAACTTGGCTTGACTAGGATGATGCGGACAGGAAATATAAATTATCTAAGACAAACAGCAGCTGTGGGGAAAACAGCTATGACATATAACTTCACTTCAAACCAGATGTGAGCTTTTCATTGGGGTTGTTGAAAATAAAATATTTGAATGAGAAGTGAACGGGGAAAGGAAGCAATGGTTGCACTTCAGAGTGATTACGGTGGCTTATGTAATTAACTCAACACAAAGCTATCGGCCTATGAAAATAAAGGTACAGTTTGTGGGCCAGGCCTATCTCTGCTTGTGCAAAGGGAGTGTTTGTGTTAGCGAATGTGGCCGTACTTCAATGGGGCAGGCAGGATGGCCTGGTAGTTATAATGCTGCTGCTGGTGGCTTAGGATTTGGAGCTGTAGGAACTGCTGCTGCTGCTGCAGGATGCGGGCATAGGCAGAGTCCATGGGCACCTCGTTGGGCTCCTGCTTCTGGTCTGGGGGGATATACTGATGGTACTTCAACTTTTTCACCCGTGGCTTGGGCTCTTTGCTCTTTTTGCTGCGGCTTTTATCACCGGGTGTCTTGGACTGGCTTTGCTGTGAAGCACAACATAAGGGAGGGGCAGGTAAAACTTCAGAGGCCCATCTGGAAGACATGTGAACATTCTGACTGATCTCAATCCAGTGGTTATCAGGCAATACAGTTAACATTGCCAGTACCAGCACTGTGGGACTTGAAAAAGAGATTTTGCTGTTTCATAACTAGAAGTGCATAAGTGGAACATTGTTCTGACACCCTATGAGAACAAGAGGATGAGGAAATGGGGGGTGGAAATGGATGTGATGTGATGTGGCCCTTATTGTTTCACCACCTGGAATTACAGGATACGCTTGAAAATGGCTTGGCATATGAGAAGCGGGTTCTAGACAAGATAGCATCGACTCAAGTTGGTGTATGCAAGCACATGCCCTGAAATGTGGTACACTCTTTCCACTATCCTGCTCCAAGGGAGGGAGAGAGCTCAGCTTATGCTCTGAGGGTAACAGGATTATGATAAATGCACAAGTTATTGCTTCACTCCCTTCTTTTGATTTTTTGGCTTAGATTTTACACAGCCTCAACATGGAAGGCAAGTCTGTCATTTGACCCTAATTGAAGACTAAGTGTGGCTGGCAGTTTTAAGCCCCTGGATTTGTGAGATTGCTTTAGACCCTGTTGTTCTTTGAACTGCATTTGACTTGGCTGAAAGCTGACTTTCAAGTCACCCCTAAACTGATGGGTCTTTCAGTATGACAAGACACAGATCCAATGTCCTCTCCTGACATGTTATCTCTCATTACATTGCCAAAGGAAGCAGCATAAAACCACAACCAATACATCAGAGAGAGAGTCAAATACCAGAGGTGACTTTCATGTTTCCCGGGTATGAATTGTGTAGGGAAAAAGCTCAGAGAACTGTGATCAAATTGAGACAAAATAAACCACTTAAATGAACTCACATTCTTAATAACAATCACTACTCCTAAAGTTTAAGAAGACTTTGAAGGTTTTATGTAAGAAGCATACAAACAACATATCCCTTGGTCAAACTATTTTGGAGAGTGTTCTCTGGAGCTCACCTTCACAAGAATCGGCCCTGGCGTAGTTGGGGCAACAGTGATGATTGGCTGAGGTGTGGTGGTCAATCGGTTGCTCTGTTGCTCATTGGGGGAGACAAGGTTGACTAAATCTGATGTGGACTGGGAGTTAGGTGGGGAGTGCTAGGATAAGAGAGACGGAAAGAAACCGCATGACGCATTAAGAGCATGAGAGCAGCTAGACCTGTTAATCATCATCCCACGCAGGACAAGAAAGGCAACTGGAAGAATAGTACAGTTAGATAACTCTTCAAACAGCTGAAAATTTTGATTTACATTGGGAAAAAAGTGCACTTCTCTCACTACACTGGCACATTTTCACTTTTGTTTTTAAAGAAATGTGAAATTCTGAGAGTCAATACCAGCTTAAACTGCATGTCAAGATAGGTAGTTTTTGTAGTGTAGAGTTGTAGCACTGACAGCTGACATTTCAAAGTGCGTTGGCTCTGCAGATGTCACATCTCACCTGCGTGGGGCAGTTTATTTGCGGGGAAGCAGAAGTGACCTCAGTCCCACCCGACTCCTGTGGAGAGGCTGAGCTGGAGCTTTGGGATTCCTGGCTGGCAGGCTGTTCTGGTGACAGGGCATCACTGCTGTCCTCATCAAAGTTGTACACATCCAGCGTCTTAGGGTGGTTCACCTTGTCATCTGTGGGATCAACATGATTAACTAGATATAATAGTGATAGATTGGAGATGTAAAAACCATCAGTAGATAAACAGAGGGAGGAGATCTATCTTAAATTGTTTGGCCCAGGTCTGGTGAGAGGAAGGATATAATAGTGGTAATGACTATCTACCAATGATGACCTCCTTGACACCAGTGTCCACAGGCAAGATGTTCTTCACCACCAGCTCCATGGGACCAGGCCGCTGGGAAATCTTCTCGTTGAGGTCATCAGCCAGCCTGGCCCTCTTCAGCCTCATCTGAGTGGCCTGCAGCGAGGGTTCGGCCTGGGTCTCTGATGAACACACATATGGGATCATCAGCTGTGTTCCAGCTGGCAATAGTCTAGCCTCAAAACAGCTTTCTCAGGGTGACTCACAAAGGTCTGTGAACCTCAAAAACAATTATCCAGTCATCTCTTTCTTGAAAAAAAATAAAAATAAAAAAACCAAAACCCAACAGACAATAAGGAGATGATTGTGCTCCTTATTCATTTCCATTATCTGAATGGCATTACCGAGCAGGAACACACAGTGGGATGATTACCTTGTAGGATGTGCATACGGACCAACTCAGAGCGTACAGGTCTGCTGCAGATTTTGTGCTTCAGGAAGTTCCCAGTCTGTGAAAAAACAAAAATTGAAGTTGAGTTGTTAACAGTTGTTATTTATGTAGCTTCAGTAGTTGGTCAACTGCAGTGTCAGTGTTGATGTCTGATGTCTTACCCTGGCTCTCTCCAGGTTGCGTATCTGCTCGTGAAAGGCAGCAGGCGTTTTCAGAGCTGTGGGAAGGTAAATCAACAACATCCATAAGTCCTGAACAACAAAACTCGCAATCACATTGTATGTATCGAAGAACAAGCAAGGTGGGTCTGAGGTAGCAAAGAAATGACAGGGATACGCAAAAAAAACTAACATTGTCAAGTTCGTCTAACAGCACTCAACACACTACGAGAGTTAGAAAGTATATTGAAAACAGTGTGCTAGTGGATCTGCAATTGTATGGGAGGTTTCTTCCTGGCTTGCATTAGGTTCACTCAACCTAAACACAAATAATCACCAAAGTGATTTCTTCTCAGCATTTCTATCATGCAGGGTCTCTTATATGGCAATAGCCCCTGTTCACAGGACATAACACTGGTCTGGTTTGATGAACATGAAAACAATGTAATCCATTTATCAAGACATACTGAAGCTGGTTTTTATTTATAAGCCTCTCCCTGTTTTTGTTGTTTTAAATGAGCGTGGCTTCAACAAGCAGCAGCTCATGGGAGTCAAACAGGAAGTGCCAGCTTCACTGATTCAAGTAGTGAGACCCACACAGAGATTTCCTCTTTGATCATGTAGAATACACTCATCCTTGCTTTTGGAAAAGGTCTGGTTCACTGAGTCGTCACCTCTGCTATGACAAGCCCTGTTGGCTTTGAGCACACACTGGCCGGGGGGGGAGCTCTGAGGAGTGTGTCAGAGGAGCGAAGCAAAACATTCCTGCTCATCACCCAAACCTTGCTGCATACCTGCCATAAGTCCACAAGTGTGGGAGAAGCAGAAGAAGGAAACGGGAGGTTCCTGTGCAAGCTATGCTTGGCCAGCCCACAGAGGGGTGACTGACCTCCAATGCGGGCCCAGTCGCTGACTCATGTGGCTGTGTGGAGCCAGAGAGGAGCTTACAGGTGGTCTCTAAGACACAGCAGGGCGGTGAGGGAGGGCTGTGTGTTTTCTCTCTCTATCTTCTCAGCTATTGGCAGGATCCCCGTGTAGATTCTGCTTATCTCTTTCATTAGGTGCGCTCTTCATACAACCACAAGTCGGCTCCACTTTCGTGACATAAAACAATGACTGTGGATGGTATAATATGAGAGCTCACTTAACTGTGTGTTAAACCCATGAGCCATTTTTATCATTGGCTGTGTTTACATGCACACAATGAGATTATTACCAATAGTCCACCATAATCTTACAATTGCGTTTTGTGTGTGCATGTAAAAGTGGTCATTTCCTCTCCAAACATCATGAAGAGGTTGTGGTGGTTGGTGGTGGGATGTTAGCAGAGGATGAATTCAACCCTCACATAAGAAATTGCTGTCAGTTATGATAAAGGTAGAGGGTCAGTTACAACGTGCACTAGTTGGCTTCTCGCTGGCAGTTCTAATCTCCATAGCTGCCACCTTGTTTTGAGAGCGACGGGTGAGATAAATCCTGCATGGCTGGAGTGCGGCAATACAGCGCGGTGCACATACTCACGTGGCATGATGCCTTGCTCCACAAGCTGCTCCCGCGTTCGCCTCTGCTGCAAGCGGAGCTGGAGGACTGTGGGAGTGCAGAGACAGAGAGGTCAGAGGTTAACTATTACCATTCAGAGCCAACTCTGCTGAGTCAAACCGGTTAAACCCTCTGGCTTTAACCGTGAAACCTGCCCCGAGTTCATATAATACAAAGTATTTATTTTGTCTCCATCGATGTGCCCGACAGGAAGCCCTGTTCACCACCACAGACATCCTATTCACTTCCTGTATGGTTTTAACTAGGATGTTAAAAGTACCACACATTTTGCAGCAGTTAGATTCTGATGCAACGTGAAGGCCGAGAGGCGTTCTACTGAGAGCCTATATTTCCATGCGGGATGCAAATGCACAGTGAAGTCAAACAAAGTAACTACAGTACATAATACAGACTGAGTGAGCCCTGTCTCTATCTTATGTGCAGTCTTATAGAAAATAAAACAATTCACCTTGCTTTGGATGGATAAAAAGTGATCCTTTACATCTACGGAACACAAAAGGACATAAATTTCCATTGGCGCAGAAGTGAAAGTTGTGTTGTCTTGTGCACAGGCCCCACATGCAGTACTTGGATGGTCCTCAGTGTTATTTTTCCATCATCATAAACTGTAGTAAGATCCCAGTTTAAACATTTATAAACAAGTGAGCGTGGACATGTTATTTCAGCAGAATAACACTGCTCCACGGAGAAAAAAAATTGTTTGAAGAGGAAGGTGATGGGTGATGGTGACAAATGAGCCTGTGGTGTGAAGAACGCGAGGTCCTTATCGTCACCGCTGCGCTGCGTGCATAGCGAAGCCTGCTTAGCGAGATCTACTCATTGGCTCCAGGCAAGAGCCACACACACACACGCACGCACGCACACACACACACACACACACACACACACACACACACACACACACACACACACACACACACAAACCTGCTTAACTCTCCTGGGAAAGGCACTGCGTCTGAACAGGCCTCGGTGACTCACTCCAGCAAAAATAAACCGGGCAGCTGTGAGAACAAGGCCTGGGAACCATGAAATTTGGGGGTAGTTAGGGGGGTGGGATCTAGAGTTGTATGCAGAGCAGAGGGGACTTTCACTGGTGGGCAAGGGAACGTGACAGAGCTGAGGCAGGGGGTGGGAGACCGAGTCCACTCTCACAACATATCAGCAGACCCTCAACTGCAGGGCAGGGAACGCAGTGTGCCTGTCCCGCATGCCTTGTTTCCTGTTATATGTCCAGACCAGGGGGTTATAGACGGCCTAAAAAAGATCATACTAGGAGATTGTATAAAATTGCCATTTGTTTGTTTCAATATTCCTATCCAGTGTGACTCAGAAAGAACGCTACGGGCAAGAAAATTTATGAGTGCAATACCGCATATCAGTAGTCATGCATCAAAGGTGCCTTCCAGCACCACAAGAGAATGCAGAGTTTAATCTGAGCATCAATACGGCAGGTACACCTCACGCCCGGGGTCCTCCTCACTTGTGTCTGACTGATGTCAATACTGGTGTTCAGCGTGAACCCTGGCTAACCTCCCAGGCCGGCTCCACTCTCCTGTTTACCAGCAGAGCATAAACAGAGGTACTTGAGAAATACAGAGTGCAGGCTTTACCGAAATCCCTGTCTCTTGATGTAATCTCTAATCCCGGACCCATGTTCTCCTCAGCAAATCATCTCTGGAGGTCTCCTCTCAGAAACACTGAGTACAAATAAAAAAGTTGGTTTTGGTATGGCTACAGATGCCCCTTGGCCTGACACAACTGAAGTTGGTTTAGAAACAGACTGACACTGGGTTATGCTGACTTTGCTGTCGTAAAGACCAAATAATCAATACAACAAGGACATTCAGGCGACTGCATGTAGAGATAGTGCAAACCCTTTCATAACCCTAAATATATATTGTTCATCAAGAATCTAAATTGTGTGTATTTACTATATCTTCAAAAGTCATGTGCTGCAAGCCGTGTGCAATAGAGGAAATGACCACCTCCATTGAAATCTAGTTGAGAGCTTCTTTCTCAAGGTCAATAGATTGACTAAACTATCAAATAAGGTGTATAAACTCATTCGCTGACCAGGTCAGTAATTGTATTGATATTCACAGAGTTAGTTGGCAAAAAGTTGACTGCCTTGAAATGGATCAAACAGTTAACCAGCAAGTATTGGACAATTCAGCCAATTTAGTTTTAAAATGAAACATAAAAAACAACATCACTCCCCTCTATTTAATAACCTTGGACATTTCTGAAAAAGGGCTAAAGCCGTACATTAACACATTTATAAATAAAGTATAAATGTAGAGGAATTGTTAGCTGTTCCCTGTAAAGTGAATACATGGTATTAACTTCATTATGAACATCTGGGTAAAAACAGCAGCCTGTCTACAAGCTTATTAGTGGAACATCTCGTTTTATAGTTTTCAAAGTAGAAAAAAGTTAGATTAGGTAAAGGTGAATTCAAAGTAATGAGAATACACATTTGTTTTTGTTCCCATGGGTGGGCGTGTCTTGGAACGCACACTAACTCCATGCTAACAAACTGGTTTGGGTCTAGTTTGTGAGATTTGCCAATAAGCTTGTCATAAGACATAATTAATGACACTAAATTAAAATCTAGCATGATGTGACTCACCTGAGGGGATTTATTATATTTTGCTGCTTACACTAGAGTTTTTGATACAATGATACTATCTATATTGTACATTGATTGGGGTTTCTTTAAAAGATAAAAGTCCACAAGACTAGACAGGTCTGTCTAATGAAAGGAATTTGTTGATGATGTAAGTTATCAAGAAGGAATACAAATCACGATCAGAATCTTGAACAACAGCATTTCTGGCTATTGCGTTTCATTTCAATGAGGCCTATTCTTAGCGTATTCATGCTTACACTATGTGACAGCAAACCATAATAATGTATCATCAGAACACCAGGACAGACATAGGCTCACACAGTATAAACTACAGAGCCCCTCTGATTCTGACTCAGAGGAACTTGGTTCAGTATCCATCAGGAAACAACAGCCAGAGTGATGCTTGGCACAAATCAATGTGATGAGCTCTGATATTGCCCTGTCATGTCCCGGTGGGGCTCTGTCTGCGTCACTACAGCATCAATTAAGATTAGTAAGATTGGAAAACTTGGGCTAACATTGACACTGGCGCTGAACAACTTCCGTAAAAAAAATAAATGAGTGGCAGCAAAAGAAAAAAAAGAGAGATTTGTGTGAATTAGAGAGGAAAAAAGAAAGAGAAAGCACCTGATTTAAATGTACCCCTGCAGATAGCGGGGGTCTCCACATCAAGGCAGGCCATGGAGGACAGTGGTGGTTCGCTTGGCGGCCAGGTCTGGAGTCCCATGGATTGATAAGGCCGGTGGAGAATGGTGGAGTGAGTTTCAGGAGTTGGGAGAGAAAAGCCCCGGCGCTGAGCAAACGACAGCTGGCTCTCAGAGCTGCACACGGTCCCTCCTCTCTTGCTCTCTGCTGGCCTCAGTGGAGAAAGTGTGTGCTCTCAGTCAACGTCAGGAGGAGGGAACACAGCGCTGCTCCTGTTAACCCTTGCTAGTTCACTCTGCTTTCTCTCTC
The DNA here is from genome assembly GCA_034670405.1 of Hoplostethus atlanticus. Taxonomy (NCBI): domain Eukaryota; kingdom Metazoa; phylum Chordata; class Actinopteri; order Trachichthyiformes; family Trachichthyidae; genus Hoplostethus; species Hoplostethus atlanticus. Next base: position 2,196,675 of record JAXDDX010000078.1, on the reverse strand, counting down.
TCTCTCCGCACAGGGCTGATCAGACCACAACACAATAACCGAGGAAAGTTTTGTCATTCTTTACTTCAACTTCTGGCGCGAGTGTTAATCAATATCTGTTAGTTTGAGTCATCGACTCTGAAGGGCACCAAACCATTTTCTGGTCAACAATACAGGGTTGACTGAAACAAGCTGTTGGCAATTTGAAGTGGGAAAAGCTCCATGCGAAACTGACCCGAGATGTTTTTTCTTTTTGTTTTCTTTAGACATTTTTGTAGCACTACATGACAATGACAAAAACAAACACAGCGGGTCCTTTGGGATGTGGGTGTTTATCCTTGTCACTTTTTAAGCGATTAGCTTTGGCTTTTTAACTTGCTGTGATTTGCTGTGATTATTATGTCTATGTTTTCCACTACAGCACAACTTTTATTCATTGCAGCCACTATAAATCTGATCTTATCTGCTGTCTTTATTCCCAAATCCCACATGTATGTGACTAGTATTTACTTAGAAAGGGTGGGAAGGTAACATCAAACTAAATGGAAAGGTGGGTAAAAATCCAGAGGTGACAAAGATGAGCGGATGCAAAGGCTTATATGAGCGGCTCCAAGTCATTGCTTACAATAGTGGCTAGATGCCAGTCGTGACTGAAAAGCACTGACAGGAAATGAGATAAAAGGAAATGACACAAATTGTAGTGAGTGCCATGTGTCTCAGTGGATCAGGAATGCTGCGTAGAACAATACGTTAAAGCGAGCTCCTTTACAGAGCAAGATAGCTCTGTTGTCACAGTGAAGCTGCAGGGTTATTCCCCTCAGATGAGCTATAGGGTGCTTTTGTCCTCCAGGCATTCCTACGATGCGCCTGAGCCTGCTGGATTAATGGAGTTCAGGCATAGGATCAAAAAAACATCCATGGCAAACAGCAAGGAGCAGGAAAAATATGGAAATGACAAAGCAAATGGAAATGGCACAGGCAAGCACAGTATTTTATGACAGTTCACCACTGGGACTGTATTGTTATGGCAATACCAACGACCCTGTCACAACCCCATGAAATATGGAGTAGCGGTTGGGAGCATTAGGCAAGGGATAACGATAATGTCTCTCACCATGCGACCCCGTCCATAAATCCAAAGCAATCTGTAAATTCTTTGGTAATGATTCACCCGGCCATGGGAACAAAATAACACAATTTATGAATGCCCTACACCTCCAAAACTCCAACTCCAACTCTCTCTCTTGCTCTACTGCATGAATGTCACAGATTCACAATCCAGTTAAGAGCTCCAGTCTTGAACCACATGTAGCTTGAACTGAAGATGTTTTCTGTTCAAATATATTTGAAAATACCAATACAGACTGTATAGATCTATCAATGTTGATCTTTTGAGTTGAGCTTTCTATTCAGGACTTGTTTAGTACTGCAGCATCTTAACAGCCGTGGCTAATGATAATGAACAGCAGCCATTTCAGTTTGATTATATTCTGACTTCTTACGTCATTACATCCATCTGCTTCCTTCTGCCCTGCTGATCTGTTTTATTTTCAGATTGAAAACAGACGAGGTAGCAATTGTAAGCAGATTTGTAGTTTAGATTAAATCTCAAGGCTACACTGAGACATTTCTAACTGTTCACATGCTGTGTTATTTTAAACAATATTGTTTCAGCGGCAGTTTGAAGGTATGTTTTAAACCTCACTGTACGGGAAAAAGATGAAGACGTTGGTCACGGTTTCACTCCGTTATGGCACATGAATGAACTTGATTTTTCTTAGTATTTTCTTTATGATCTAAAGGGAATCTCAGGGTTCAACGCTGTTGAAACATCTAAGTGTGTGCCCTTAACATTCCTCTGTCACTGATAATAAACAACATGGTCTGAAATATGAGAATATAAAAGAACAGAGCTGTGAAGAGGAGGAAGAGCTACAACAACATTATCAAACCACTCAGAACAGTATTGATTTGCCAGTTTCCTGTATGATGCAGAGATGACATCAAGCGCACCATTTGGGGTCTGTCATTGAGCCACACAGTATTGCTGCATGCCTGTATACCCAGCCGACATGCCCAAGCACAGCTCATGATTAAGGCCGACGTGCCCGGGGAACAGACTGGGGTTCTGGCTAGCTCTGTGAGAAACAAGACACCTAATGATGGAGAGAACCACTTTCCTCTGTGTTACCATGTCACAGCAAGTGGACTCTTAGAGATAAATATCTGTAAAATTGAATTATTTAAATGGTACTCAAAATTACAACATCTCTTCTATGACTAAATAAAATCCCTATTTCCCAAGAACAAGGTTTGATTTCAGTAACTACTTAAGCTGTGATTATGTGCTGGCTTCCAAAGGCAATTCCACTAATTCCTCACTTCTCTCCACAAACAAATTGCTGGAAAAAGTTTGTTTTCCCAGTGTGGGAGTAGCCTTGCTCTTAAATTGACTTATATGCATGTGTAAACCATGGTCTCTGTGTTTTTGGGCACACGGGCCGGGCACTGTTTAGGTCCACTCACCGCTTTTGAGCTCCTTGAGGGGCGGCAGGCCGAGGCTGGGCTGCAGGGACAGTTCCTCCAGCTCCTGGGTGACGGCCTCGCTCCAGGGGCTGGGGACCATCAGTCCAATCACACGGAGATCCACCATGGCCAGACTCGCCTTGGACGCCATAATTCCTCTGGAGGAGGAGTGAGGCCTTCTTGGACACCAGCGAAGCTACTACTCCAGATTGGCCGTGCAGTACCTGCGATTCTGCAGGGAGAAAACACATCACTTCCTGTGCACCAGAGGACCTTCCCTGTGTTGTACCAAAATTGGTATCCCCTGAAGAAATGACCATGGGGGAACTGCAAGTAGACTACTGTATAGCCTACTGTATGACTGGCAACTTCCTTGTAGAGCCAATGGACTTGTGGTTTGAGATAATAAGATCACAAACAAGCATGATCTCCATTCGTTATGAGGCAACTAGGTCGGTTATTTTCAGAAGGCTACTTTCTTTCTACTTTCTCTCTCTACTTTACCATTTGAAGAATCAGGAAAAGGAAATGGCAATGGGAAAACAAACCACGACATCAGAAATGTTGTTATTTTTATTTTTATCGACGCAAAGACTCGCTGTCAGGGGAAACACATTTTTGGCACAACACTGGGAAACACCGGGTGGTTAGAACAGCAAATGTAGCAGAATATAGCAGCTTTCATGAACTACAGGTTGAAATTCAATCAGTGATAGAGAGCATCAAAGTGGACCTTTATTCATATGAAAATGTCAACTGATTATTACTTTAAATTTCCCAGGAAACACAGACAGATGAATAACTATCATCATAGAAGTAATAAATTGTACAAATTCATGAATTTCCGCTGGAACGAATATCCTGTAGTTCTGAATAGTATTTTGGGGTGTTCAGGGGGTTGGGGGTAGTGGTACTAGTGGTACTTTCTAGCAAAGTGGGGTTCTCAAATATGTCTGTATTTTGTTTTTCTTGAGGGGGAGTCCTAAAAAAAAAAATCCCTTTTATGAGTCTGTTGAGTCTGTCCACTGGCATGCTCTGTCATTTGCAAAAGTTGCTTCCTTCTTCCTTACTGAAACATTTACCAACTGGCCCTCCATTTACCATTTCACTTCTGTGTCTGTCTAACATTGTGTGATGCTACAGCTACAATGTATCAGCTATTAATCAATGTATTTGGTTGCATGTTTGTCCAGGAGTCAGACAGACATTTTATACGTTTTAAGGTAGTTTTCAAAAGGCTGTAATTCAGAAGGTGCACATAAATAGACTAATGCATTCACTCGACTAAAACCCACACCTTAGCCTGTGAGACTGGTTGGTTTCACTTTCTTTTAACCTTCTAGGTCAGTCCGTCCTTGACTGTCTAAATGGCATTACACCCTATCATCTATTATGATCATAAATATACTATTATTTAGACTACTTTATTTTGTCTTCTAGTGAGAAACTTGAGCCCAGTGACAGTGGAATGAATAATTACTGCGTGACAGAGCCAAACATTTCACAATCTCATTCTGGCCCGTCCGTCCCAGATTAGGGTCTCTGTAATTAGGAGCTGCAGCTTCCCTAAGGGTGGGGCGATGCCAGCCTCATTTCTTCAGTTTCCAGGGTGTTATGCTGTTCAAAAGATACTTTCAAATGACTGGAACTAGTAATATCCAAACCTTTATGAGTATCTACAAAGTTTAGTAAGTGCTGTGATAGAATTTATAATGGGGAAGAGAAGAAGAGCTGTACTATTGGCAATGTATATGCAGTACATTGCAATTTGTAAGGCAATTTGTAACATGACCCTTGAATCTCATCCATTCTAATGCTAGCTTTCAGTGTGCTGCTCATCTTCAATCCATACTTCAAATGCTTCTTAGTTTACACTGACTTAAGTCAATTCCAGTACATGCCATTAAGGTTGTGTATACCATGGCCTGGAGGAGTATTGATTATGATTGGTGGGATGGTGTTTGTTAATTTCACCGAAGGTATAGTATTACTGCAGAGCTCTGATGTACCGATTTACTCACTGTTCTACATGAATGTGCTAACAAGATATGAGGATTGTATCTCCATGCACTAGAATAACACCATAGCAGTGAGAAGAGGAAAGACAGCCTTCCTACTCCTTATCGTTCCCACTGTAACAAAAAAAAAAATCAACACTTTACAGTGCCCCCGATGGGCCGTAGGTAGAAACCTGTCAGAAATAACCACTGTGGAGGGAGAATGGCCCATAGTGTAAATGTAAACGCTTTGACAATGTATTTGATCTTATTGTATTATGTCTTATTGTATCTTATTCGATGTTCAAAATAATATGAAATAATGTAATAATATGCCCAAACAAATATTGTTAATGTTGAGGTGACTGACACATGATGAAATGAAAGTTACACAACACAAAAACTTCACCAGGTTCTTCAGTCAGACAGTCAGTCAGTCAGAGGATGTTTCACTTCTCATGTGAGATCAGCCCCAACTCCTGCAGGGCATTAAGTGCAGGTCGTCTTGTGGCAACAACAATTCAGCAGCTAAGGACAACGCTGAACAGCAATGGTTTATAAGGCTTTAGTGATGCTGGCAACTGCTGTGGGCAAGATGCAAATTCTTTTTTTTCATTATTTTGTTTTGTTTTGTTCAGATCCCATATCACTAGCTAAATAACAGGTAAGCGGTGTAATTAAGAATTTCCTGACATACCAACAAGGCTGTAGACCTAAAACTCTCCAAAAATACAAAGTGTATACACGGGCATGTGTGTGATGCATTGGAAACACCTTGATTTCAACAAAGTGCACCAAACAAGACGTTTCTCCGTTATTACTCTGAGAACCAGCCCAGTTCACACCTCATGACAACAACCCGTTCTAAGCAAAAACAAAGCAACTGTGTGATTACAGATGAAGAGTTTAGAAAGCGACCCCCACGTAGTTGTCGTCTCAAACCCTTGACACAAATCACCACAAAAAAACTGTCTTCGCCTTGGCTATTCTGAATGCTGTGGATATCCGCAAAGTTAAAGCATATGTCAGTGCTTCGCTCTTATGATTCAAAAACATTTCATCATGAAGTGTCATAGAAAACAAAAATGATTATGAAGACCATGTGTAGCATGCATTGGAGCCACCGTGTCTCTGTACAGGTTCTGTACTTGTTTGTAGTCAAAGTGCCTGCCTTGTGCTTGTTCTGGCTTCCAATCAAATTTTCAGCTAATCCCACCTCTTGATCGTGAGTGGTCACCTCACAAAAACGTCATGTGTGCTTCCACCCGTCTTCAGGTCTGTTCTGCCTGATACCCTAGTGGACACAGCCTAATGTATACCAAGCCAGGATTCCCCTTTAGAGCAATTTTAACAACGGCGTCATACCCTCCCGTAAACTTCACATCCCTTGTTCATCATCCAGCTGCATTTGGTAATTATGTCATACAAGCAAAAGTCCCCAATCACTGAAATAGCAGTGATTATTCTACAATGTGTGTTTCCTGTGTGCTACAAAGAAAAACCCATTACACTTTTCCTGTCCTAAATGGTCACGTTCTGATTGTTCAATTATTTGTATTGACAATGTCAGAAAGTTGGTTTGTGTTGGACAAGCTCGCAGTTGAACTGGCTGCTGAGCCGTCTCAATGTTGTCCTGGTGAGAAAGTGTATGGCAACCCCATTACTATGATCCTGACAATCTCATTAGACTCTTGACCCCTGGTGCCAAATTATTCTTCAGAGCCAAAATCCACACTCCTTCTTTCCCAGAGAGGGTGTCTTTGAACATCAAAGCCCTTGTTAACATCAAATCCCATGTGTGGGTTTCAAAACAGAGCAACCACATACTCAGAGCTACTGAATCACGCTCAGCTTACTTTTGCTCAAAGTGCAGCATCGAGATTGAGCCAAATTTTGCAGCTAATGTGGCGAGTTTAGCTTCCACCTCGTAAGAAGAAGAACAACAGTAGCGGTAGCCAGCGATAACACGCTTGAAACACCATAAGCCGATTTGCAGGCTCTGAGGAACATGTGGAACTATACTCTGTCCTGCAGTTGGGAACACTGTAATCAAGTTCAGATGCGCTATGAGGGAGTCATCTACATCTCCTTTGCAGCTCACCTTGGTATTTGCAGTAAAACCCAGACTGTGTCAAATCCCTTGTGGATTTTCACTGGGGCAGCTCCAGGACGAATCCCAGGGCAGGACTGGATAAGGCACATGTTTGAAGTAATCTAACTGCAGGTATGCACATGTGAATGTAGATGGCTCCATCCACAGTGCTAAGCCCATTCCTGGGCAGGTCTGTGCTGAGATGTCAGACTGAGCAAGACTGATTTGGATTTCAAACTGCTGGGTCAGTTGGCTCCGACTGACAGCTCAGTGCAACATACAGTGATAGAGCATTCTCAGAGCATCAGGTCTAAGACTGATTGCAGGGTTATAAAACACAGAGATTACAGGTGCTTAGCCTAGGGGTATTTATTTTGTTGCCATGGCTTTAAATCCTTAAGATGTATCATGTAACACCTTGATCTAAGTACCTTGTCAGACACTAGACCAAGTATCTGGCGCTTTAAGAATCATTGTGCTGTGGGACGTAAGTCAGAACATCTTTATGTGTGCTGGCTGGTGCCTGAACATCAGCCCTTAAAAATGTTACTAGGCTATAAAAAGTGTGTGATTCAATTCAGAAATATGAGCATATTTAATGATGATATGTTAGATGATATGCTTCATTTTCACAGGGGAGTCTCCCACTACCATCGCATCACTAGTCCTCATCCCATGGAGCCCTCTGCTAGTCACTCTGCAACTCTCTGCAGATGGTGGGAAAGCCAGAGGGAAATCCCTGTAGGCCTCCGCATTCTCTTTGAAGCTATGCTACATGCAGCTGCCAGGAGAGGCTAAAAGAGGCAGGCCTTTGGCAGCGTTGGTCACATTAGCATCAGCATTGAAAACAACGACAACATGGACACACACGTAAAAAAACATGCACACAGTGGCACACAGACATACTGAATACTCATGTGCATTTTTACTCTCTTAGATGAACAGTAATATGAGCTGGACAGTCAGAGGACTTGCATTCCTTCCCACCTCTCAACAGGGGCATCAGGATACAGATAGTGCCACCAACTGTCTCACCAAATTCACTGTAAAAGGTCATTTATATCAGTGGGGGTTCTTGAGGACTGGATTGAGAACCACTGATTTATATTGGCCGGACACTATTTAGCCTTTTTTACAAGTAGAGTGGTATAAACACCGAATGGTCAGTCGGACAAACTTTACAGTGCAGGACCTAAGACACGTAACATTGTTCACTTAGTAATATAAATTGTGCACACACCTAGTGGAGGACATCAGAGATATTTTAGAAGCAAGATCATCACAGATTTTGTCAATTTTTAAAATGGCTGCTAGTCAACTACCATGAGGCCTGACTGTACCGATTTTCCATGACTATAACCTAACTATAAAATGGTGCAATAAGCCCAGGAAACAAAACCGAGTTGCGTCAGAGCATCAGATGGGTGCATTTACTGAATTAATTGTGGCATTGTGCTTACAAAGATCCCACAAAATGTACTTTTGGATCATTGCTGCTCTGTATTTTGACATTTTTTAATTATGACACTATAAACTAGTCATAGTTGCCATAAAAAAACAACAACTTGTGGAATTTGTCCCTCAACTTTTCCTCAATGGTGACCATGTACTAAGTTTAACAAAACTGCATTTATACATTTGCTCTCTATGTTTCAACTACAAGACCAATATTATCGTCAAATTGTAATTTTTGGGTTGATGTACAAAGCTGGGTTTATGATAAGACTTGAAATTATTTGATATCATCTGTATTTCCCACGCATAGCATTTCTTCTGCCAGTTCTAGACTATGGGGATTTCGCATATGATGCATGCATCATATCATTTTTTCTGTGTTTACCTGCAATGGGACCAATGTTAACAGAGAATGGAAAACAGTCTCTGTGAAGCTGTAAGGTTCCCTAGGTCATGGTGCTTCTCCAAACCTGTCAAATCAACAAATAAAGAGAAGAAAAGCATTCAGACATAAGACTGGATACTAGCAAAAAAAACAATCAGATAATGAGAGTAAATACATCTGGTAAGGCCTGTGTCCAAGCCACTTTTATCAAATAAAATGACTGCACTCCTTGTCAAATAAAGAATTATTTCTATAATTAATAAATGAGTTATATATAGCATAAACTAATATAGTCATAAATTAGTTATTTATAGTAGGAGCTAGATTGAGACTGGTGGTTGCTCGCTGACTTGACAGTGAATACTGTGAAAATTACAGTTGCCTCTTCACTTGAGACACCTTTTTGATGTATCAGTACAATCTGTCGCTAAAAGCTTCACTGTGATATTATTAGGATATAAAAAAAGTGTATGATTCAATTAATTCATATGAGCGTATTTAATGATGACATCAAAAAGATTATATATGTTGGAGAGCTTGCAGGAAAACTGGAGTAATCCATAAATAGTGTGTGAACAGTGAATAGAGCGACAAGAGCAAGCAAACATTATTAAAATAGAAGGAAAAGTGAGGGACGTGAACATTTTAGAACAGGGTAGAACAAAAAACTGGCATACAAAAAAAAAAAAAAATCAGAACCGCAATAACCAATGATTAACTCACCACCATGAAGCAGGGGGAGAGTATGCAGCTAAAAATAGCTGATAGAATACGCCAGAATAAGTATCTGGAAAAGAGGAAAAAACATTTCCATTTGTGTGTGGGTCTTGCATAATGGTGTCACCACAATCTGGACAGCCTATAAGAAAACACAATAGTTTTCCTATATGCTGTTACAGCTATGGGAAGGTAACTCCTTCGCACTTCCCCTCAAACATTCCCTGATTTCAACAACCATAACTTTCCCATAAGTCTAATTAACTCTCGAGTGGCCATTACTAAGAATTTCACACAAGACCCGCCCCTTTCTCCTCCTGATTGGGCCCAGCCAGCACAGCGCTTGACAGGGGGTCGGCAGGGGGAGGGGGGCGTCAACCACAAACAGAAATAATCTCTCGCTTGCTCACTGGCATGCTGAGACTCATGGTGTGGGTCTGGGAGCCAGGGAGGGAGTATCTGTTTTTGTCTAATATCACAGTGGATACTGGAGCTCAGTGATAGCACTCGATGGCCATGGTCCATAAAACAAAGAAAGGAGGGAAAGCAGGAACTTTAAACTGTTAAGATAATCTTTGGTGAAAAATAATCACCTGGCAACATTCAAATAGAAACGTATTTTGATCCAGTGATAATGGAGGAACTATTTAATATTTTTTAAATACATTTAAAAAATACATTAAGGCTGGAAAAGACATGAAATGAGTTGACCAGCACAGAGGAAAACAGTACGGCAAGCATTAGTAAATCCATCTCTGTATGTAATTTAAGATACCTGCAGAGGTTAGGATTAGAGGCTACATCTGCAGTGGTTAGTGGACTGCTGAGCTAAATTGTCCTGTGTGTAATACAATAACAGGCCTGCAGCCCTGCTGCCTCAGAGTCTCACTTTATGTTCATTACAGTCCTCACACTGCACTAGATTTGTGTGCTTTTCATCTGGCATTTGGCACCTCACAGGGTGTTGTGATGATGTCATCAGAGTGTTGGAGTCAAGAGTGTTGGCGCTCCTGAGGCGGGAAACACAAATTACTGGACCAGACTTACATAGAGTGCAATGAATTGTCTCTATGTTTGCAAATCACGACGACTTCACCTTTTTGCTGAAGGGTTTTGAGTGAAAAACACCACTCTCACTTGTTTTTAAGGCTAAGAGAGGTCTGAAGATAAGTAAGCCTAAATCTGGATTTTTGAGTATGGACTGTCTTTTTTTCTTGAACTCTCCTATATTCTTTATACAATCAACAAGGCTTAGTGGTATGCATACATTTTCATGTCCCCAGAAAAGCTTAGGAATAACATTTGTTCATTGGAATAACAGGTAACAATAACATTGTAACCATGGCCTCCAGCCTCAAGAGAGACGGGCAGAACAGTGGGCTGAGAAAACACAGTCCAGACCACAGGGGAGGCATCAAGCTCATGCTCTCTATAAAAGCCCAGACTCTCGAGTTGCAGTGTTGTTTTCAAGTATAATGCAGCCTGTAACTTAAAAATTCAGTTTGACTTATTGATCATCATACAAAGATAGTTAATTCTCCGGTATTATAGAGCAGAGCTGTAGCATAAACATTATGCCTTATTGATGATGGGCATCAAAAAATACTGTTTTCCATTATTTTCCAGTCGAAGCACCCAATTTTCTCTCTCTGGAAAGAAAGTAATGCTGTGATCATCAGGTATGGTACGTTAGATTGGGCTGGATCTCAAGAAAACCTAATACCTCTCCCTTTTTCTGCCTGTCTGATTTGTTCCCTCTATTCATTCACTGTCATCTCCCAGCAACTGATTTACTTCCTGCCTCCACTATGGGAAACAGCGAAGTTACCCTGATTACAGACATTTCCTTCCTCCATCATTCACAGCAATGCCTGGAATGGTTGCAGTATTTACTCAGGCCTGAAGCAGTAAACTCTAGATCCCACACCCACATTGCATGTGCATCGTAGGCTGCTGAGGTCAAAGCTTCCTGGGAGAGTAATCCTTCTCAATCCAGACAGACAACATGATATTCCTCAGGAGGAGACATGATATAATTAATTACTCCTAATTGTGTTGGATGGGATTTCAAAACAGAACTTTTGTTTTACTCCCTAATTTACTTGTTAAACCACATAAAGCGAACATTGTACCACGTGCTTCTGTAAACTATGGGTAACCACGGGTGCAGCTAGGAATTCTGGGACCCCTGACAGGATGTGCCGCTGCCCCCCCCCACCCTGATGTACTGTATATAACTGTATACAGTAGCACCTCACTCTGGCTTGGGGTCCCTGGGAGTGCCCCCTCTTTCCCCCCCACTAGCGGCACCCCTGTTTGCAGTAGAAAATGGTTTTCATGCCTGCTTGTCTTGGTTTCCAACATGACGGTGGTAACATGTTTTCATTAGCCTGCCTGAGTCCTGCAGCACAAGGCATTTGGGATGCCTGGCTGAAAAGTTTATGAAAAAGTTAAAGATAGAATGAAATCTGCCCTGGCTGCTGTTTCGCTGAAAACCTACATTACCTGGGGTTATGTAAAGACTTTTATTGAAAATTTGATGATAAAAACAAAAAAATAATAACAACAATACATAAAAAATAAGAGAGCCAGCAATTTTTTAATGTTTTTGCTTTTTAAACTAGCACAAACAGGAAAACTGCCTGCTGTGCATTGTAATTTATTTGATAGACACTGGACCTTTGCAGTCCCACCGGAGGAGGGGATAAATTAACAGCTGCAACATTTCTGTTTACAGTAATATTGCAGTAATGTTTATTTATCTTGGCCAGAAATAATATTAGATGGTAGCCTACGTGTGTAGCATGCATCCCCTTCTTTGAGGAGTAGTACAACACTATTGTGCTTATATTATGCTTATAAGCTGCTTAGCACACCTTGGATACTCCAACTACTAAATCTAACAAAAAAATACACCAACATGTGCACTCCAAGTAAATCCTTGAGCCAGTAGTAGTCGATCTGAACTAGTAGATTGCTTTATAAGAATGCATCGATAAAGATGCTGGTATCAGATAGTAGGGTAAATGTGGAGTATATCAGAATATCAGATTGATTATATCCAAGGTAGACTATTAGTGTGGTAGGCTACTTAAAAATAATCCAAGAAGCCCTAACATATGAAAACTAAACGTAATAATCAGCCACTGTAGCCACAACCACACACAACAAAAAATACAATCAGCTACATGTATGAGTGAAGAGTAACTAAGTAGGCTTTTACTCAAATACTGAAATACTGTGCCTACAAGTACGGGACAGTTTTGAGGTGCTTGTACTTTAGTTGATTATTATTACTCCATTGTTCCCCATAGTAAGATTGAAACCCAGCCACCTGCATCTGAGAGCAGATTTTCATAGTTGAGATACAATATAGTACACTAGATAACAGTGGGCAGAGGTTATTCATAGTCATTCTTAATCTGTCATTGGGCTAACCTGTACAGGATGAAAGAATAATACAATTTAACTCCTTACCTTATTTTACCTCAGGAAGAACCTGGAGCCCTCTCAAGGACCCCTTGAACCCCCCTGCCTCCCAACTTTGGGAGCCACTGCTGTACACTCCACCACATTGTATTATAACACATATCCTACGTGTTACCCCGCTACATTAATGAAAACCACAACGGCACGCACTATCTATGGATGACCACTGACCTTTAAATGTGAAACATCTCATAGAAGCGCTAATACGAAATATACTGGACATTTACTTTTTGAGGTTTTTAACCAGCGTAGGCTTCAATCTTAGTTAAGTAGTGATGAAATTACACAAAGTCCATGTGTGGGCTTTGAACCCATCATGTTGTAAGTAGCCTGAATTGTAGAGGTTAACAGTGGGAGGGATACTATAGGAATATTATAGGGATGCTATAGGAAAATAAAAAATACCATAAAGTACACTAAGGTCACTATAACTCACAATTGAGTACCACAGGCACACTACCCTGTACACTATAACACTAGGACTGTTATAGGAATATTATGGAGACTTTTCGTTATTGGTGGCACGAATGCAATCCAAAATACTTAACTTCAGTGAAGGAGTCGTGTTCACATGGTAATTATCTCACTGTTTGTATTTCCAACCGGCGGGACATTTGATACCGACTCCATGAATCAGTGGCGGGCGAGTCTTACCTGAAGGCTTCTTCGTCACTGCTGGTAAAAGACACTCAAGTTCGTCATTTCGCTTCCTTGTCTTCTAATAATTAATTCATAAACAAACTTCTTCACTGGAAATGAAGTTATTGGTCTTGAAAAAAAAAAGATGGCTGCTCAGTGGTTGGGCTGAAGCAATGATGTAATTTAAATTAACCCTTCACTGAGGTAAGGCTTGGGCTCTTGGGCAATTTATAGGTTTAAACCACATATATTTTGAAAATACAATTCATATGGTCACGTAGTAAAAATAACTTATAAATAAAGATGATAACCATGGCAACCGTGACACAATGCTATAATTGCCACAAAAGCCTGTTGAAAAAGACAGCTGGGAATATTGGTGTTACTGCAACATAACCTAATAGATGCAATTGACATTTGGATAACACTGCCATCTAGTGCAATGATAATAGATACTTGGTGCCCTGTTCTCTCATCAATGTAATCCTTAGGTGCCTTTCCTCCCCAAACTGTGGCATGCGGTGGAGAGCAGAGCGGGGAGCCATCATCCCTGCCCTTTTCTTACTCAGAACAAGTAACCATAACCCTAAGCCCCTCAGACTGGGCATACATACATCTCCAAACTGATGTACAACTGAATCTGAATTGAAAGCAAGAGGGGGAATTGGCAATCAAACAACCAGCCCAAAAGCCACTCGCACTATGCTTTAATTTAACCTACAGGTCAGTCGTTTTTTCTGAAAATGACAGTCACCATACAGAGACGCCCTCCTGGTTTATTGGTAGGTTTCTTCAAAGAACAAGTCAGACCAGATCAGGATGTTGTGTATAGGCCTGCAGGATTGATTTAGAAAGCTGTAACAGACAGACTGTGAGCAGTGACTGTGACTGAGGTGGCTATTCACTGGGTTTATCTCATCATTCATTTCAAAAACCTGGACGAGGAGGATTTATTTGGCTATGGCTGAAGTATCAAGGATAAAGTTTGGCCTTTAAATCCACAATCTTCCCCCCAGAGTCTCCAAACATCAAACAGGAACCCTTTACCTGGAGCTGGATTAGAGCACATTCATTATATTCTATCAATGACTACAAATACTAACAAATGAATTTGATTATATGATCATAAACACTGATTGAACACATTTATCCTTTCATCAAGTATTCACTTAAATATATAAAAGTTGAAATAGGTGAAACTGGGCTAGGATACCAAAATAAAATGTAAGCCTTATTGTATAATTGACATATTGGACGAACAGATACTACAGCATATTGAATTAAAGACACAAGGGGGCAGTGAAGTCTTCATTATGAGTTGGAGCTTGTCAGACGGCTCCATTGAATCCGGGAGGTTAGAATTGTAACTTGATGTGTTGTTTCGTTAACACAGACTGATCACTTTAAAATGTCAGTCCGTGTGCCCTTCGTCAACTCTGCCTCAATGAAAGAGCCAAGTACGAAGCTAGAAGAGCACGATAATATTAGTCAGTGATGTTTTTTTTCTCCCTGGAGGCAAATCATTGGAGTGTGTCCATCACGATTCTGCAGGATATTATCTGTTCTGAAATATCCAATTATTAATGTAATGGGTGCTGAGGTACCCATGTTCAGGATAACTCTATTTCAGTTCCTATTCACAAACGGAGAGTGGAAACTAGAAAATGATACTATGCTGTTATCATTTGTTCATTTCAGTCTCTCATCATTATGTAAGGTGATAGGAAGGTATTATAGGATGAAGCAGTAGTACATACTTGAGTCAGCTTGAATCCCTACTATTGAAAAGGGATTTTACAAAGGGGGGGATGTTGGTTCCCCTTGGTGTACCTGCAGAAAGAAGCTGCCCAGTGTCTGGCTAAAGCACCGTAGCTTTGCAAACCCCTTCTGCATTCCCAGTCCTCTTTGTGTCTGTCAGGTCCCTACTGTCTTATCATTACATACTGAGTCACATCATTCCAGTACTATACTGATAATCATGAGTTCGGTTGAAATCCGCAGTTTACTTAGCTAAATGGATGATTATGCCTGGCAACAAAAATGCTTATCATCACCCAGCCACTCCTAGTTATGAAGATAACAAAAATGTAATCATCTCCATCCCCATCACTTGCATAACTTTCAACGAATTGCGGTGTTATTTCTCATCGTCTATTTCCCTAAATCCTAGTTGTGCCCATGCCGTTAGTCTTGTTTGATCTAAACTTGTAGTTGCTTTTTCCACCGTAGACCCTTTGTCAGTGTAAGAGTTGAGAGAGACAAATCAATATATTGCAAACAAAAGATAGCAGACAAAAAGGAGTCAGTTTACAATTGATATCGCAATATCCATTTTCCATAGCAATAGCATGAGCCTCATTTAATGTTGATTTGGTTAATACCACTCCAGAATGGCAGGAATATCATCATTTAGTTTTAAAAATCATCAAGTGGAGAGGTGTCTAGGCCCTGTGGCTTGCCCAAAACAATCCAAGCTGAACTTTAAATGAAGGGAGTGACTTCATCAGGGTACAATGAAATTAAATGTCAAGTCAATTTAAGAGGTAGGATGTTGTCATGTGTCATTTGGCTTCACTGGAATCACCGTGAATGAATGGTATCATTCGGAGAAGCATAACATTTGTTTGAAAAAGATAAGGGTTGAAATGATATGAAATCCCCTTGGGTACGGTAGCTAAAAAGCTTATTAGCCTTTTAAGTCACTTAGCTGTTTCTTATAGGTTTCTGGCTGGCTGCTTTTTGTTTGTTTGCTTTTGCACATTGGTAGTCTAAACTTTATTCCATCCGGTAAATTGTCACTTGGGTTGATAACAGGGAGGGATTATGTTTGATTTACGGTCGACTCGAGATAATATCACACCCTAACTTATAAAAAGTTGTCACTCATTGCAGATCAATGCAGCTCCAGTTAGGGATTTTCAAAGATTCACTTAAGAGTTTAACTCTGTGATGAAAAATAAGCTTTATGGAAGTTTCTCAAACCATCCTAACTGAAACATGCAGGTCTACTTTACTTTAAATTTGAAAACATGTTATAAATAGAGCTTCAAAATACAGTTGCATACTGTTTGTCTCTATGTGAAGAGCTGTGTTATACAATCTGAAAATAAATGTCTTAAAGATACAATCAGCAATTTATTTGACCAGCTAAACTTTAAGTATATGTAGCCTGAGTTTGATGGAAAATGTAAACCCTTTTACAGCTTCGACGTGAATGTAAAATGTTTAGTTGTTACATATTGAAAGTCCTTGTGTAATAAAGGTCCCACAATAAATTTCATAGTGCAAAAAACCCTCTTCAATCCAAGAAAACACAATGTAAACAAAGCCACTGGCAGGGCAACAAGGAGCACAATCATGTTTTGGATTTATGGCGGCAGAGTTACATTTACAATTTATGCCCATTTGTACATATGCACTACATACAAAGTATACAATTTGCTTGATGATCTTTCTTCATATGTCTGTTGTTTGAGCGTAATGGAAATAAATATGTATGGGTTGTCAAGAGAAAGTTAAACGAAAAGACCACTTTTGGGCCAGATTTATAGCTGTGATACCTACAGTTGTCAGTTTCAATTCAACTCCGCCAACCGACTTGAGCAATAAAACTGGGGAAAATATTGGCCAATAGAAAAGACAGGGAGATATACGACTTGGAAAAAAACATTTGCAGAGAGAAATAAAACAGGAGCGAAATGAATGGACATCCTTTCTGTTGGTGAAATACTGCTACGACGGGAGCTCAGGCGGACAAAAGCACAATTTGTTGCAAAAGTAAATGGGAAAGTCTTCCAGGCCTGAGACAAATTGGGTCGCTTGGTCATGTTGTCAAAATAGTCTCAATCTATGCTTTGAAATGTAGCGGCGGCGTCACCAGCTCGTTAAATGAACCTAACATAACTCAACATGATGAAACATATCCGGGATGGAATTATGAAAGAAAGGTTTGCAAAAGGAGTGACGAGTGTTATTTGACGATCCTGGTCAAATGTGAGCTTTAATTGAACGTGAGAACAGTGGAGACCAAGGAGAGAATAAACATGGACATTGACTCCATATAGGTCTTGTGTTGAAGCACAAACAGGGAATCAGTGTGTAAATGTAATTGTTTGCAGTTCTAGATATCCTTGCATATGGGTCGCAGATGAGGGGCTGGGCAGACCTCAGATCTTCTCTTGGTGAAACAGATAGACATTCAGAGTGAATATCCAAGAGGGAAGTGCAAGAGGAAGGTCAAATTTAGCCCTGGTTTGATTTGAGCAAGCCAGCCAAGTGTCTGCTGTGTGTTTCTGTGCACTTCTGCCAAATTCTCCCAGAGTGCATGTTAGGGAGATGAGTTTTGCTCCAGTAAAATGTGTGGGCTGAAAATAGGCCTGATCGAAGAATTGTGTTTCATATTACATTGCATAGGAGACCCAAGCCTTGCCATGCAGCTAAAGCTCTTAGTGATGTCCTCTTTAGCTTTGTAGACTGAGGTCTCCACTCCTCCTGAATATCCTGCAATAGACTATTACAGGATTATATACAGGACACCAATCAAGGTCACATTATCACCACGTACAATGCTATTTGATGTAGCCACATGTCTACTCAAGCAATAAAACCACTGAGTAAAAGACATTGTTGGTAAAATGTGCAAATGTAATTATGTGCAATTGTGCAAATGTGCAATTATGTGCAAATAAATTATGGGGCGGCTGTGGCTCAGGAGGTAGAGCGGGTTGTCCTCTGATCAGAGGTTCGATCCCCGGCTCCTCCAGTCCACAGGTCGAAGTGTCCTTGGGCAAGACACTGAACCCCAAATTGCTCCCGATGGTCAGGCCAGCACCTTGCATGGTAGCTCACTGCCATCGGTGTGTGAGTGTGACTGGGTGAATGAGAGGCATACATTGTAAAGCGCTTTGGATAAAAGCGCTATATAAATGCAGTCGATTTACCATAATCAGGACAGTTGGATATAAAAAAGCTCCAAACATTATATGGGACCCTTATATGAACCCTCCAATAATTGTTGTTGTTGAGAGTGTTTTGAGCTGTCAATTCCAGTTTTATGAAGCTATGAACCCCTTTGTGATGTTACTTTTAAAAAGTGCTATGTAGTTTATTGAGTTTATTATTATTATTATTCTCTAAATTTCGGTATAGTATTGTAGTATGACTTTGCTTTTTAATGCTTGTGCTTGGAAAGTCATTATAAACAATCAAGAAATCCACAAACACTGTGAACATAGTAATGGGCGTTAGTGGGCTGCCTCACCTGGGAGCAGACTGGACGGACATTCAAACATTACTGCCACAGTAAGCCACAATTGGCTGGGATATGTGCCAAGGTTGGCAGCCCAGTTCCGGATATCTCTGCTGTGGCAGGTCCACAGTTATTCCCCTCCAAACAGCTAATATTCAGCACCAACAGCACTACCCTGGGTCGCTCACACATAATGCTATACAAATTTAAAAAAAGGCCAGGTGAATCATCCTTTACATTTGAAAATAGGCACCTACCGCTGTCATTCCTGTAATGGAAGAAAATCTATCTACAGTAAACAGGTGACTGTAGATGTGTTAGTTGTGCTGTACCGGCAAACAAGTGGCAGTGCAAAAAAATATTCAAGGGACTTTAATCTAAAACAAAATTTCTTAAAACATGCTTCAATTTCCTTGTACAGTCATTTCAAAGCTTTTAAGACAAACTGTGTTTTAACCAAATGACTTGTCCCTAATGGTATTATGAATCCACTCCACCTATGTCTGGCACATAGTCTACAACACAATGTTTTAATAGCTACAACACTGGAAAATCAGGTGGAATAAAGAATAATGGTTAGGTTTGCACATTCATTATTATTTATTAGTGTTGATGCTACCGCAAAGTATAACTGAACCAGAAAGATCTCTCAAAATGGCACGTTGCTCTACATATGGCGTGCGCAGGTGCAGAAAAGCTGAAGAGAATTTAATCTTTGGCAGGATTTCAGGAGCCCAGGAAGAAAACAAGGAGATAGCCAGAGTGAACGCTCCCCTGCCACGCATAGACAGACTGAAGCAGCGAGACCAACAGACAAACATTTACTCCCAATGGGTCGAGGTTCATTAACTCCTGTAAAGCTCACACGGTTAGAGGAGAAGTGAACTGTCATCCCGCTATAATGAGCTTGGTGTCCCACCAGAGACCCTGTGTGCTCCATGGCATGAAGCAGGCCAACCTGGAGCTTGTCAGCCACCCCATTGCTCTGCAAGTGAGCAGAGCCTCTGATGGCTGTCTGAATGGGCTACATTACAGCCATCTTAAAGCATCTAAAATGTCCAATCGGTTCTTCTTACATACCGCTAACAACTGCTTTAAACTCACCAAGAGTTCTTTAAGTTTCAAGTCTTTCTGCTAGCTCTTCCCTGCAGGGGAGGCAGAGATGTCTCTTACCCATCTCTGTCAGCGGAATCAGCAGAAATAACTCTTGGGACCTCATACGATACAGTTCACCACATTTCTGAGTAATACAAATACATAAATAGTAGGATAACTTTCCCAGTATGGAAATACAGGTATACCAGTGACTGTACTCTCCAGTTCACCTCAGCTGACTGGATTCAATTTCAAAGGATTCCCTTCTTACTCTCTATGGGATTGTGCGCACTAAGAGTGACCGTTCTAACTTCTGCATGGGTTTGCGTGACACTGAGCTTCTTCAATAGAAGTATCCTAAAGGGATTAAGAGATAAACATGCTTACCATTAAAAGCAACTGCAACAGTTTGAGAGATTAAACAGTAATCTGTTTATGGGACAACATGTCACGTTCTGCCCTGCTGTCCCATACAATTTGAAAAAGGTTTTCTCAAATTGCTATTTTTCACGACTAAAATGTGCATCATCTGAACACAAAAGATATCTTGATGACAACCCCAGTATTTGGAGGCTCATCTAATTGGATCTCTTGCAGCATTTCCTTTGAGAAGGTTTTACTCCAAAGATGCTTAACGCACACACTCAATCCCAAGTTTTGCTTCAACTGTAGAAATCCATCTGAAATTCCTTGGGCCACAGTGAGTAGCAATCCGGCTATCAGTTTGTTTGGACTAAACTAATACTAAATCATATATTTTTGCCTAGCTAAAAAGCCAATATCCAAAAGACAGTGCCACATGCAAAGGACAAACTTGGACAAAATTGCAACAATGCATCTCGGGGCAATCAAAAGGTACAAAAAACCTGTATCCAGTGGCGTATTGACCCTCTTACCTACTCCCTCACTTCTACGACTCAACAAATCTTAATGTAATATCCTGCAGATGTACTACCAGTTCATCAAACACCTTGCACAAGAGCAACGTGATATCAGGCCTTCCTCACTCATGGTCATCCAGGCTATTTTTTATCTGTTACCATGACAACATTTCTCTGCACCCCTCTGCCTTCTGATTGTGCGGAAAATGAACAAGAAGACGCAGGAAAAAATGTCAGACTTTGAGTAGCAGCAAGGGAACATAGACGAACCGTCACCACTGGCTGACCTACTTTGTCCATAATTGATTTAAAGAGATTGTGGGTATCTTCCACTTACATTTAATGAATGAGGGGGATTTTCAAAAGGTCTTCCCATGATGCTGTCTGTCTGTCTGTCTGTCTGTCTGCCTATCTGTCTGTCTGTCTGTCTGTCTGTCTGTCTATCAGACAGCCTATTTTGCTCATCTTTATCAAGGGTGCAAATAATTCTGCACTTTTATTCTCTAGTCCGTCTCAAAGGAGAATGAATCCATCACTGTCTTCCTGGAGTAATAACACCAGTCACATGGTGTGAATTCCAGGTCTGGTTTCAAAGGTTGAATTGGAAGTGCCACCAACCGTTGAAATCCCTCAGGAGTGCTTTACTGTGGATGCTGTCAGACAGGACAGCTGCATTGTTGAGTGAGTGAGGAGCCTGGAAGGTCGACTAATGCAAACAGACATTAACAATGGGTGTAAAAAGTGGTTTATCAAAGGTAAAATACCACAATCAACAATGAAAAATTAAGGCAATAAAGACAAATTCAGACAAAAAGAGGCAAGAAAGGAATCCTTGAGTAATGTTTCTGTCTATATAGGCCCTCACACTTGGTGGGAAGTGGTGACCTCTGGATAAAGTAGAATTCGTTTTAGAAGTGTAATACAGTAGCTTCTCCTGGAGCTGTGGAGGTTTGCTGTGATAAAGGCATCAGATGATTACACATGTATGGGATGGCATCTAGTTTCCTTTGGGCAGTTTCCTCTCAAATCATCTCTGAAAGAAAGCATTCACTCACTACAAACCCATATTACAAAAACATTTTTGGTCATGAATTGTGCTGGTTGGATGCATGGTAATATACAGAATCTACTGATCTTGAAAAGGAAAAAAATCACACTTTAATTAAAAAAAAACAGCTATTGGCAACAGCTATCGGTACCTTGCATTTCTGGGTCCATTTTCTTGTTTAGTGGTGTATTTTTCTTGTTCACGTAGATAAGTGGCCAAATGTAGACAACGCGTAAGCATGGAATCAGAAAACATGGAATGAGGAATTGGAGTCCAGTTTCTTAAGCTTCAAATAAAATGAATTATCACTCTCCCTACTAAATGTGAAAACACAAAGGGTGCTCTTTCCAGTTTTTCCTAGCCAAACTGAAACCCTTCATATACTCCAACATGAAAACCCTCTAAATTCTTGTCACAATATTTTTTTCCAGTTCCTTCCTGTACCTCCTGTACCTGCTGTACCTCCCATACCTCCTGTACCTCCTGTACCTCCTGTACCTCCCATACCTCCTGTACCTCCTGTACCTCCTGTACCTCCCATACCTCCTGTACCTCCCATACCTCCTGTACCTCCTGTACCCCAAAGCAAGAAGAATGCAAACACGCTGGGCATTCCCCAGCACATTGAAAGAGTACTGGATGAAAATGAAGAGATTCCTTTTGGTTGGGCCATAGGTGACTTATATGGACTTCCAAAAGTTCAAAGTAAAAGTTTGCAGTGTCTTGACCTAGTATGACTTAATTCTGAGGAATTGAGCTGGGCTAAAATATGAAAGCCTGTATTGGCTTGATTCCTAGATGTCTGGATTCAACATTGCAAGCTGACAATGGCCTGTCCTCAGCTGTGGAACCAATGAACTATCAAAAAGTGGATATGTGGCGATCTTCACATCATATCTTGAAAATGACAATATTTAGATTTCATGTGTGGAGGATCCAAATGGCTTCTCCTTATAGTGTGGGGACCAGCTTTGATTTACCCCCAGACAATTTGGCCATAAACAGCCAGGCTAAAACTGATTATGAGGCTGCTCTGCTTGAGGCTGCAAACAGCCAAATTACTAATATTATTGAAGGTGACAAAGACATCATGGCAGAGGTCTATAAATGTAAGGCCCACCAGGGGTGGAAAGAGTACCAGAATCTCCTTCTCAAATAAAAGTATTGTTACTTTGCTGGGATTTTACTTAAAGCTACAATAGGCAACATTTTGATATTACAATAACAATAACTAAATAAGATATATTTTACATCAGTTTATGTCTGTGTGTTTATGCCTGAATCCCCCCATTTGCCTGACATTGGCTTTTCAATGATGTTTAGGGGCGTTTTGGGGCATATACCATTTGCTGTGTGTGTACGGGTGGGAGCAGCAGCGAGCTGGTTGTGGATATCAAGGCTAGCGGTGAGGCTAGCAGCCACAGCACAGGGAACAGCAAAGCTAAACGTGTGGCAGACAAGACCCGTTCCAAAAGACCGCTGAACATCGGCATTGCTAGTTTTTATTGCAGATTGGAGTTCATGGTGTTCGCCGCCTGCTTCTTTAATGGCTTATTCAATGCCTTATTACCTTAATTACATCAGCCTCAGGATAGATGCCGTTTCAAGGTAGACAGCTCAGCAAGATGAGTGAAAAAGAGTTGGGCTGTTAACTTAAAAATCACTGGTGGGTGGCACTGTGGCTCAGTGGTTAGCACTGTCACCTCACAGCATGAAGGTCGTGGGGTTGATTCTCGGTCCTTTCCTCCCAAGACAGGTGGAGTGGAAAATCTAAATTGCCCACAGGTATGAATGAGTGTGAGTGTGTTTGTCTGTCCATGTGTTCGTCCTGTGATGGACTGGAGACCTGTGCAGGACGTTACCATGCCGTCCAACCAATGCATTCTGGGATAGGCTTGAGCCACCTGGGACCCTGAATATGAATAAGCAGGTAAAGAAAATAAATGAAAAATCGCTGGTGTAAAAAACTACTTAAGTAAAAAGTAGGTCATTTAAAATAAAGCAAATGTAAAAATAAAATTAAGTAAATGTCACTTAAACAAAACACATTGTGCCATATGATCAAGAGGAGACAGTCCTCTTGTCTCCCTCGGTCTTTCCCTCAATCACCCAAAAGAGGTTGCTATGGGAAAAGTAAATTGTGAGTGTGTAGTAATAATAATAATAAAACTTCATTTAACCAGGAAAGACTCATTGATGTTAAAAATCTCTTTTGAAAGAGTGACCTGGTGGACTGCAGGAAAAGGAGAAAAGGGGCGACACCTGGCCAAAGTGCAAAACCTATCCCTAGAAACACAAGTTTAAAGCATTTGGCATTAGGCCCTAGAGGGCCAAAGATAAAATGGAAGAGACAAAGGAAAGACTGATGTCCCCTCTCTCAGCCTCCACATGGGAGCCACCCTTCCAGTTCAGGCTGCAGGGAATCATTTTCCCACTTCATATGGGGAGGAAAACCAGAAAACGTTGAGAAGGGATATCATGTTGAACGCCACTGACAACGGTGGGAAGGCTGTTCCTGACAGAGGCTAAATTGAAATCTTTTTTAAACCCCTATTCTGAGAGTCTGCCTTTCTAAGAGTCATGCATGTGTCCATCAGAAGTTCCAATCACGAGAGGCTGGGATTACGATTAAAAGAATTTATTAACAACATGAGAGAATGTGCATGTGCATAGGTTTGGTGTAGACTCCAAGAGGTATCCAGTGTTTGGGTGAAGCTCCCTGGGGGCAGGTACGTGACAGGAGAACCCCCCGGGCTGAAGATCTAACCCTTCTGGATATCTGATGGAGCCGTGATGCTGGTGGTGGTGGGGGAGGTGCGTCAGACTGACAGCTGAGGGGGTGCAAATAGAGGGAAATGGTTAGTGACTGGTTTCTGGAGACCATGAAAGGGGAGGAGAAAGGAGCGTGGGCAGCTAGGGTGAACGATGCGGAGCTGGGGGCGTGTTCGGCTCCAGCTGACAGAATTATGAATGAAGCAGGTAGCCTTCCTGATTGAACTTACACTCCATGGAAACAAGGCATTTAGCATGTGTTGGGAAAAAACCATCCTCGTGTTTATCACAAGCTGATCTATTGGCCCCAGATGTATATAAAAGCTCTTTACCACTGTGCAGAAGAATTTCTTAAGAGTTGTCAGAAACGGTAATACCTGCCATCAATTATCCTCCCCAGTGGCTTGGTGCTGTGTGTTGCTCTGTTATGACTTTGGTGCTGAAAGTGTTCCTTTAACCCAACGGTGCAACACTGGAGTGGAGTCAAAAGGAAAACTCAAAGAAATTTACTTTTTGGAACTTTCTCATTCCATCATGAATCACAATGCAAATCTGCACTATTTCCGTGTTTACAAACATTACAAATATAAACAAATGTTCAGAAAATGTACTCTTATCTAGTTTTATTTTCCTCACCAGGATGCTACCTTTGTCTCCAGCCACAATATTCACACTCATATCCAGCGCCCACAAACCCACCTTCCGTCTCATATGACAACCATGAGTGTTTCATATCAATAGAACTTGGAGATGAAAAGAAACCACAGAGATGAGTATCTCAAAACAGCAGGTCATGTAATTGTTTGGGTGTCTCACTTTGAAGCGGAGAGTTTCAAGCCATGCCGGCATCAATAACTCATACAGCTGTGAAGAGAGGCCATAACATCGACATATAAGACACTCTCTGCATGACGGTTACTGCTTTGCATCGGTCAACTGCTCCACAACACTAACACTAATACTAGCAACACTGCAAACAATGTCTGTCCAACTTTGAATACTATGACAATAGATAATCCAGCTGGCTTCATAAAATGTAAACCTTGCAAATGTAATGCATGAGAGATATGCAACTTTTTCCAGTTTCAACTAAAGTCAAGCAATATAACAACTTCCCCTGTATACTGAATTTTGACATGACAGAACCATTTACTGTATTGTTCTTTAAACTGTTAAAGATACGGTGACACTGCTATTTCTCAGCAATTCAAAATTGTGTAGCTGGAACAGGTTTTAAGGCCGCAGCAGTAGCCTTTGTGAAGGTTGTCGTTTACAATCCCCATATTGGTGGGGGAAATGAAATGAATGAGACACTCCTTCAACAACTGCTGTCGAGGTGTGCAAGGCACTTAAGGTCCAACAGCTCTAGCGGTACAAGACTCGATCGCCTTCAATTCCAGAATTAACTGTAAAATTCCAAAATTCTTTTTTTTTTTTTTTTTATTTCCAAAACACCTAACTTGACACCACAGAAGCAAATACAACTTAAAGTAAAATATTACCTGCTTGAAGAGTATAATGGAACAGCCAAACACTGTTATCTTTACCTATAGTGGCATATTGGAGTTTCTTCTCTATATTTGTAGTTTGAAATGTAGTTCAAAACCGATACCGATACCATTAACAATGTAATCAGCTGTTAATACTGTGATGAAACCGTATTGTGTGCAGTTGGATTTTTCCACTGATGATCCATGCGTAAATATACCCTTTTAGAAAGCTCTGACAGGAGAAATGAGTTGTTAATTGTATGTTACTCGTAGTACAGATCATTGAAATTCATCCTCATGCATGTAAGATGACCACTTAAGTCAAAAATGTACAGAGACACAGTGAGTTCTTATTTGAATCATTTTGGCCCTTGTGTTTGTATCCAGCCTGAACCAATCCGTTTGACAGTGGCATTACTCGAAACATAGCAGGAAGGGACTACATTAAAATTCCCCACTGTGGGGCCATTTAATTAGGCTCTCTCTCTCTGTCAGGACAGAATTGCAGCACTCTCGTCTGCCCACCTGCTCCCACCCACAGCATGGCATACAACCACTCGCAACACAAAAACTCTGGCGAGACGT
Source organism: Hoplostethus atlanticus (assembly GCA_034670405.1). Classification (NCBI taxonomy): domain Eukaryota; kingdom Metazoa; phylum Chordata; class Actinopteri; order Trachichthyiformes; family Trachichthyidae; genus Hoplostethus; species Hoplostethus atlanticus. The sequence continues at coordinate 2,170,277 of JAXDDX010000078.1, read as the reverse complement.
ACGGCACCTGCAAGAGTCCTGTGATGATGCAGCCCTCTAGCATGGATGATTGAAATCTCTGCTCATGCATGTTTAATTACTGCAGGCTCTCTGTATCAGAGCAGTTCTGCAGCAATCATTTCTGCCCACCTGTTCCTGTAGGCATCGTGACATGAGACACACTGCTGAGTGAGACATGAGACATGTAGGTCCAATAGAAACACAGTCCTTTGATTACAGTGCCGGTCATTTCTGCTGCTACCCCATGCAATTTTATAATAATTAATTATTTCCTCAAATATAAGGTCAAATTTGATTTATTTTTCTGCTTTATTATTCTAAAGAACAAACATTTTTAAATTCAAATTGGAGAATATTATTTAAACTGAGGAAGTAAAAAGAATAGAAGTATTGGTACCCAAAGCTACGGTAACAAGTAAAACCTCCTGAGAGAACAACAATAAATTCTTTATAACAATAAACAAGACCCCCTATGCAGCTTACATCTGCCTCGTACTCAGATTATATTTAGAAATTAAACATCTGCATTTCATTTACACCTGGCATTAAAAATGTAGAAAACAATTCGATATATTATCACAAATAATTTCACTGCAATATAGTGAATGATATAATCCCGTTGGTCTGTAGTGTTGAGCAAATTTGCCCTCCACATAATGAAGTTGTAAACATCAAAAACTTCATTGTATTTTTAAAAGAAACGGTGAGTCATCAGCAATATCTTCAGTGATGCCAATAACACTGACCAGCACTATATTGAGAATGCCAACTGGTGTAGAGTAAAAACAGCAACAACACTAATCTGTTTGTTCCAACTGGGATAGTTTAAGACTTGGCAATCAGTTATTATTACACCTTGCAATCTACCATTTAGATGAAATGCCACCATCTGTAGTTCATGAGGTTCTAAAAAAGCTGCAGTGTCTCACTTTAAAGAAACTTATTGTCCTCGGGGACTGTGTGAACTATTTATAGGGAACTTTAAAGGCCTACATCGACAACACAAGCAAAAACTCCCATGACAGCCAATTGTAAATAAAAGTAGCCTCCTATGACTAAGATGATTCAACATCAAACAAAAAAAGAGTGAGATTTCTCAAGTGGCAGATGGTAAGCCTAACTTCATTAATCATAATTTTAGATAAAAGAAAGGTTTCTCTAAAAATAAATTGCCATCATTTTTTTTGCTTATCAGGGCCCCTTCATCATCTCCGGTTATAAATGACTAAAGAGTTCAGTAATTAATAGTTGAGGAAGCTTGAAATGAACACTGTGTTAAGGGGATAATTGTGAGGTTAATCAAACTAATTCAGGTGTGATATTTAAAATCAACACTTATTCCTTGCTACTAACAGCGGTCATGTTAAGGCTGCATGCTTTCTGATGCTGATGTCCAGAGCTCATCCTTTAGGCTAATTCGATTACACACACACGGTCAGTTATATCAGCTGCTGTGACGTTTGTCATCGATGCTAGCAAGGCTGATTTTTGGTGATGATATAGTTTTATTCCATCTCAATCTATTGATTTATTACACCTCAATTGAATGACATGGGACCAACTGAGACAACAAAAAAGAACGGTAGATAACTTACCTTTCTGATTAACCAAACTGCTGTAATGCCGCGTTCACTTCATGTTGGATTTCCCGTAAATACAACCTGCTGACTAGGAAACACTGTTCATATCAGGCTCCTAGTGCCAATTCCAAGTAGGACATGTGGGAATTTATTGTAGGCTCTGATATCTCTGTTTCAGTGTCACAAATTGCAGAAGTGTGTCAGCACACAATACATTCAAAATGATCAGTCATGTTCACACCAATATAACCAACTCTCCTTAGCGAGTCTGCTGCAGTTCATTTATGCTTGATTTTAAATTCAGAAAAGAAAAGATTTGGGATGTGGGTATTCCAACGAGTTTAACATGTGAAAGTTGTAGCAATGAGATATCTTCCTGTTCTTCCACTTTTTTATGACGTGAATGTGGCATAACCTTTTCCCTCAGTGACTCAACACACAAATTCTCTCTCCCTCCTTTCCTCTTTCTCTTCCTGTACTCACACACGGTTCATAGGCTTACTCTTCATTGTAGTCTGTATCCTCCGTATCCTGTCTGTAGCCTAACTGTATCTTTTTGGGCACGTGCACACACACACAAAATCACAAACACCCTTTTACTCATTACCACACTAACTTCTCACATGATTCCGTTTTCTGCATCAGTAAAAAACAGTAATCTCTTGTCATTTTTTTACACTTCTTCAATGGTTCAACCAGGACAAACGGTTCAACCAGAACAAATGGCGCCGTTTGCCGCTTCTGGGTATGGGTAGCCACCACTTAAGACCCACTACCAACAATCGGCAGTGGATCCTAACCCAGCCTTCCAAATTATACCTGGTCATCTTTGGAGGAGCTCCCATGGGATGCTTAATGGTCACCTAGCATGATGACCACCAAGAACAAAATATGTAGTTCAGTGTTGTTGTAAGCTTGAGGCAGGACAGGCACGTTTTTCTGGCCGCCCATTGTGGTCTTCTTGATTAAGAGTAAGAGGAATGTTTGATTAACATGCTCACATGTGTCATTTTCTATACAGTTTGCACATTTCCGCTACTAAGGTAGCCTCTCTGTCTGAATCCTTTCTGTCAGCCCCGAGTTTGGATAAGAGTCATGCTAGTGCCTCTGCCACTTCCCCCCTCCTCTCTGTGGGACTGGGTCTACTGTGGAGTCATCTCTTGGCATGAGGCTCACCTCAGTTTCTACCTGTGGAGAATTGGACAGAACAGCTGCATTCTCCATGGCTTGGTTCACCTTGGCAGCCCCCTACAGAAATCTGGACATCTGCATTGCGGTCTGCCACCCCTGGTCAAATTTAAAATTAGCTAGCTGGGCAACCCACCTTTGTTCAACAGCTCCTAATGTTGCATTATTTGCATGTACTAGAGGCCCCACACACATGTGTCATGATTTTTTCTGTTACAGCCCACTTAAGGGAAGCTGTAATTCTGGTCATTGTTCTCTGTACTCTCTCCCTCCCATCTTGACTGGCATCAGTGTACAAATGGAAAGGTATGGAAAAATCAAGGACTGGGGGACTCACCAAGGCTTACTTGAGTTGGTCAAAGGCCACCTCACACTCTGTCTACTGCACTGACCTGTCCTTCTTCCTACCAGCAGGGATGCTAGTCAGCAAGGAGGCCACAATCTGAGACAATGAAGAAGTTAACCAAGAATGATCTCACTTGATGGACCGTATTGGGTGGTTTCAATCCCTGGATGGTAGCCGTCTTCTCTGGGTTGTGGTGACCACATCTTTGCCGACCACATGACCTAGATAACTGGAAGAGCTTAAATTCACCACCTACAGAAAAATCCAGGACTGCATAGCCAACATAAGGGAATCTTCAGACCATTAGTAGCCTTTAGGTTCAAGTCTTTCTTCTCATGTTCTGGTAAGTGGCCAAGCCATTGCTGACAGAAAGACTCACTGAACAATGTTACTTGGGAACCACTATCTAATATGCAGGAAATCTTGATACATTCAACTTCCACCTCCACCCTGGGCATGTACCAACAATACCTGACCTATATTTGACCTCTGACCTATATGTTCGGTTGTAGGTGGTCCCGGTAGTAAAGGTCCCGTTTTACCTGGTCTCTCGGCTATAGGTCCCTCTCCTCACTATCAGGGCTCATCTGGGGGACTGGTGATATCTGGCGGCAGCAGTGTAAGGCGATAATGTAACACATTACAGTAATATATTACTTCCTCCTCTTCTTCCTCTTCCCAGTAACAAGAAGTGTAACATTACAATGTTACAAAACAAGTGTCACAATTTCAGTTTCAGTAATAATATTACAGTTACTAATCATAAACTAAACCGTTTGTTACTTTGGTTATCTCTACTTGAGGTGTCACAGCTATACTGGCATGTTTTAAAAGCACAAAGAAAATAAGTATGATCTCAAAATATGTCAGCTGCTTGTGAATGATTATGGTTTCAGGTAGGGGTCATGCTCTTTGCCCAAGTGTTTTGCGAGAAGGGAAAGCAGTTATTGTGACTTTTTTTTTTATTGTGGCTACTGCCTTATTAAACAACAAAGTTGATAAAGAGATTGTGTCTGTCATCCGTTTTTTATGACTAGTGTGTGGTTCTGCAGAAAAATAAACTGCTATTTCCCTGCCTTTTAGCTGCCCTGTTATTGACGTGATCATTCACACAGGACAGGGGCATGATTTTGAAGTCAAGAAGAGGGGTGTAATGTGAAATAAAATAACAGGTAGTGTAACGAATTACTGCTCCAAGGGCGTAAGTAAAGTAAAGTACTTTTAAAATGAGTAACTAGTAATGAGTAATACATTACTTTTTTGAGTAACAGGGTATTTTGTGCAGTAGCCTATAGCTGAACCTATATAGAGCAAATAACCACACGCGCACAGTCTCTTTCTCTCTCTCGCTCTCTAACACTCCCTCATTGGTTCTCTCTCTCTCTCTCTCTCTCTCTCTCTCTCACTCACTGGGGTCTCCTCTACTTTTTTGTTTTCTTTCTCCCATTCTTTCTTTGTAGCGGCTCTGCCACTCTCCCCGCCTGGAGTGCAGCAGCCACTGAGGTCTCCTCCGGTAAAGCCAGCGGCGCGGCTCACAGTGATGCCCTATCTAACTATTTAGAAAAAAAATGAAGAGATGCACTCTGCTGGATCATGGACAGTGCCCAGGGACGTTGCACTGATTAAAATAGCCTAATTAGTATTACGGATGGCTGTGTGTCTCTTTGAAGGATGCGTCCGGGCTTATGAGAGCTTGTTAGGGCGTCAAGAGAGGGGTAAAAAGTGAGCCAAGATGAGGGGCACGGAGCTGCTGCTCGGTTACTTTCTGGTCAAAGTTCTGGTGTGCGACGCGGAAGGTGAGCCGGGTCAGACCCTCGACGGCTTTATGATAGTATCCGGGTTTAACGACTCAAAGGAAGTCACGGAGAGCCCGCACACGGAGGACAAGTGCCGCGGGTACTACGACGTGATGGGTCAGTGGGACCCTCCGTTCGTGTGCAGTACGGGCAGCTACCTGTACTGCTGCGGGACCTGTGGCTTCAGGTTCTGCTGCTCGTTTAAAAGCTCCCGGCTGGACCAGACCACCTGCAAGAACTACGACACCCCGCCCTGGATGATGACAGGCAGACCCCCGCCCAAGAAAGTTGATGCCGCGCTGGACACTACTAAGGATAAAACGAACCTCATCGTGTATATCATATGCGGGGTCGTGGCCATAATGGCACTAGTGGGGATTTTCACCAAGCTTGGTTTAGAAAAGACGCACCGTCCGCACAGAGACAATATGTCAAGGTAGGTTATAGGCTACACCGCAAATTTTCCATTTACTAAGTGTTGGTATTTCAGTGACAATTATGGAGTTGACAAGTGTTGATTGGAGTGTTGGTTGACTAACAGAGCTGTCGTGGCTCCGGAGCGGCTGTTGAAACTATGTAAAAGTGTTCATTAACTATGATGGGTGTGGACTTACATATACTCATTGGCATAGTGTTGATTTTAGCAATCTCTTTTTTTTTTTTTTTTTTTTTTTTTTTTGGGTGCACCGTTGGACAAGACACTGAAGTATAATTTGGTCAAGCAGTTTACAAAGAAACATGTTAAACTACATTGTAATTATTGCAAACAACAACAACAACAAAAAGTGTGTCAAACTAACACTAGTTTGAAAAGGTAGTTCAACTGCACTCATAACTTTATGGAAAAATATCATATCAGAGTCTCGAATTTCACATACTGTAGACATCTATCTATCTATCTATCTGTCTGTCTGTCTGTCTGTCTGTCTGTCTGAAACATAAGTCTTATAGGCTTACTCTTTATTGTAGCCTACTTGTAGGACAACTGTATGTTTTGGGGCTGGATTGTGCAATTCTGTAGTGAAAAGACACTCATTGTGTTCTCATTGTGGCTCTGTGGTACGTAATTAGCCTTACAGTCTAAGCTTCCATGTTTCAAATGGAAATTGCTTGGCGTTCCAATGGCTCCAGTAAGATGGGATGACAATGTCAGTACATGACAATATAGCAAAACTATGGAACTGAATTTGGGTGAGATGGACTCTAATGGTGGGTTAGAAATTGAATTTGATATAGAAGACATTGCTTTGTGCGGTCTTCATTTAAATTTGATGCTTTCACTTGTGCCTCATGACCACAGGGAAAATAGCCTGGTCTCACGAAATGTTGTGAAATGAGCATGATATCTTAATATGCAAATAATGTGCTCCATGCACAAAAAGTGAGAGAAATATGTTCCACTAGGATAAAAGGATTATGAAGGAGACACGACTAGAAACTGGCAGTAGTTTGGCATTGAACTAACAAGAGAAAGGCTGTAGAGGTCAGGCTGGCTAGTTTGTCTTATCTAACTGTGATCATCCTTTCATAGTGGAGGAACATAATCTTCACATTTTGTGTGGGGAAACAGAAGTTTGTATTGGATAAATTCAAAAGTCAGACAAAAGGCCTGACATATTGTGTAAAAATGAAAATCACCAGCTGACTTGACAGTTTTCTTTGTGGGCATGAAATGGGAAATGTGTGATTCTGTGAAAGGTACCACAGTACATGATTTGAGAAATGTTTTAATACTTGAGTTTTTCGAGAACCTGTACTATATTTATGATTGTTTCATGCCAAATTTACTGTAAAAAAAAAGCTCTGCAAAAAAACGAATTTATTTATACACTGATTAAGTTTGGCATATATTGGGGAGTGAAGGGGAGAGTGTCAGGGAAATTAATCATGTGACACTTCACTGCTATATACCTTTTTTTGGATGTATTCAATTGGAAATACATATCTTATCTACAAAAACAACTTTTTGGTCATAATTCTCAGCCTTGTCTGACATGGAAAATGGCTAATATTTGCACTTTTGTAATGTATTTTGTTGTTTACTGTAGCTGGCTAGCTGTAGCTTGCAAAACCACAAATGTGCTGTGGAGCTGTACAGAGTTGGGCCTACTTGTTGTGAATTATAATCTACAGCAATGAAAGATCACCTCTCTGAGAGTATACTTTGTCTCCCCAGGGCTCTTGCCCAGGTGATCCGTCATACTGCCCCAGAACACACTGATGACATGGGAATGCATAGGCAGCACTATGAGAACATACAAGCCAGGGCAATGGTTAACAGTCTCCGTAAGTATTGTGTCACTGAATGCATTGATAGGATGTGTACGGTATCATTTATTATATCATCATCTGCAGAACACTAACATGGCAACTTTTTTGGCAACTTGAATGGGCAAGTGTGCCTCAGCATTGTTGCTTTAACCACACAGGAACGTTATTTACTGTTGTTGGAAGCATTGCAAATCTACATTAGCCCAAAAATTGCCCAATGTATCCCCACCCCAAAAGCTTGACTGCTGTTCCTAGAAAAACTAAGACAACTTCGGCAAATCTCTGATCTTGTTTTGGGAATCATTCCCTTCAAGATGTGATCAAAACATGCTGGAAATATAGACACAATAATTCTTAGAAATAATTAAGTTTGTTCAAATGTCTAAATTAATCAACTTCTGTGATAATAAAAATAATATTAAACTTCTGATAAAAGTATTTGAGTAGGACATTCTAAACAAAGTTTGAAAATGCAGTAAAAAAACAGAACAAAGCAACAAGCAGCCATGACTTGCACTGCTGACTCAGTCACATCCACTCAACAGAAGAGAATAACACACAACTATGTAATGGTGACCCCAAAACAAAGGTATATACTGAACCAAGAGTTTTGCGAGATAGATAGAGCACAAAACAGGACCCAGGATGGAGCCCTGAGGCACTCCACACATAACTACGTAAGAGAATATAGAGCCCCTGAAGACAACAAAGAACTTATTTTCTCCAGACATGATATATATGAAGGTATTTCCCTGCTGTAATGTTTGAGCAAGAAAAATAAATTTGTATTTGCAAAGAACTATTTTAAAAAGTGAAAAGACTGATTTGCAAAAATGCAAAATAATCTGAGCAAGGAAATCTGATTTGTATTCACAAAACACTCTTTTCAGTTACGCTTTGACACTATACTACAAAAGTCAATTTTGTGCGTGCCGACTTTTGTCACTGTTTCATCGCTCAAAGCCTGCCAAAACGATTTGCAACCGAGATGCAAGATTTGCAAGCAAAGGGGAGGCGGGGGCTAGAACAGAGAGCTACCTGATTGGTGCACAGAGATTGATCACTATGCTCTGCACTGATTGGATACAGACTGTGCCACTCTGACTAGCACTGTAATGGACGCCCAGCATGTTATACTATATGCTCCATTGTTATTGTCAATATAGCTATAGTGGATTTTTTTTTACTAAATGTAAATAGCCTTGAGTAGAACTAGCTAGTTTCCTAGTTACAAGAAACTATACCCGATTGGTAGGTTTGTATTATTCAGACTATGAACATTAACGGAGCTTCAAACAATATCAGTGTAGCAGACTCACTACCCCCGGAGTAGACAGAGACACTGGCAGGAGTAGAGAGTTCATGGGCCTGCAGGTCGCTTTATTTACATCCCAGCATATAAAACTCGTTGGTCTTGACTGCCGTCTCCCTCGGCTTCCGGGCTGGCGGGCTGTGCAGAGCTGCTTTGCGGCTGTCGGCAGGCTGGCCACCGCAAATACAAATTTATTTTTCTTGTTTTTTGCTTTTGCAAATCATGAGTTACACTTCTGAAAATAGTTTTGGCAGAGAAATACCTTCATAGATATAAACCATATGATATAAACCAGTTAAGAGCAATATCTGTTATTCCCACAAAATCTTTAAGATGACTGTGTTGTGATCAACATCGTTAAAGGCAATGCCAAGGTCAAAACTAGCGTAGAACATTCACCGGCATCCACTGTTGATGGAGTAGTAGGAGGGAGGCAGCTGTGAAACTGAAAGGCTTGTTCAACACCACACATTTCCTTGCCTTTCCTGAATTAGCTGTTCCAGATAAGAGGGGAAACGGTTGGGAAAGAAGTCCTTTCTAGATAATTGTGAGGGCTGGTCAAGCACTTAGTCATGTCCTCAGCAATCACTTAGCATACTGTGGTAATTATCATCAGCAACCTTGGAGCTCTCTCTTCTAGCTAATACTCATATAGTGGCATCACACCATGTCTCTGTCTTACTCACAAACACCTCCTGCTCTACCTACACACATGCACACACACACCCACACACCCCCTCCCACACACACACAGTAATGAGTGGTTTTGCTAATGCAAATCTGCTTGCTGCCCTGACACCAAGCTTGTCATTGAGTGGTTTACACACACACACACACACGCACACACACACACGCACACACACACACACACACACACACACACACACACACACACACACACACACACACACACACACACTGGGTCAGTGGCCTCCTGGTTAGAGAGTCTTTCCCTGTAATCCAAAGGTTGTCACCTTGATTCTGGCAACATTTGATGTGTCCATCAACAGCAGTCTGTCCTGTAGAAGCATCTTAGTGGTCCTTTATAGTTAGAATATAACACTAAAACTGCATGAGAGAAAAAAGGACATTGAGTGACATAGTTTGTTAACCTGCCAGCTTCTGTTTAACCTTTGGGTTTAGACATGTAAACAAATATGTCATATTACATATTTGAAATATTTTCCCTTCTTTGATTTGCAGATTACTGATCTAAATTGTGCTACAAATATGAGAATTTATCAATTGAATAAATACATTTTCTTAAGGTATGCCTTAAGAAGCCAAAACTCCTTCACTATATTTGGACACAAAAATTGGTCGAAGCTGAAATTTTTCTTAAACCAATTGCATGCTGTAATGCAGTATATACCATAACTACCTTCTCTCCACCCATCGTGTGTTTTGCCATCTAAAATGAACTGGTGATATCTCTTTAAATAGTTGTTGCGAACTGTGGTCTTCCAACATGGCTGACAAAGGGTGCTGTATGTCACCTGACAACCCTCTATTGTATTTTCTTGCCACAAAATATTTACTGTAAATATTATACTGAACTTAGAAATGCAATATAATACTTACACAACTAACTCCACAAATTAAAGGCAAAATATTTCAAGAGCTGGAGATCGGGCATAATTCATGAGGCTGTTTTATATGTGTAGCTTGAGAAAAGTGTCTCATTGTCATCTCAAAAATATTCTTCCTTTCAGCTGAAATTATTTTCACTCTGTATTCCATTAAGGTGAAATCTCAGTGCTGACATGACAGGGGAATAATTAACCATTCTAATATCAGAGAGTTCTCTTTCTTACTAAGCGCCCTCATAGAATAATAATCAGTTAATTTCCAACCAGATAACATGTTGACAGGCAAATCAGATCTCCAGAAGGAATCACTATATGCTTGAAAGGTCCCATATTATTCCGTTTTCTTGATGTTGTTTTCAAATGTACTATGGCTCAGGATGAGAATAATGTTTAAAGGTTTAAAGCGAAAAAGCTTAATATTACTCGCTAAATCATCTCTGATCTCTCCGGTGTTGTCTAATGCAGTCATTGTTAGTCTCCAACTGGCTAGCTACACACTGAAGTAAGTTGATGATGGCAAGTAGCTAACTTGCTTGCGAGCTCCTACCACAGTGAAGACAGGTTGTGTTTTAGTAATATCTTGAACTTTACCATAATTTTTAGCCATTATATGTGGCCAAAAGTACATACATCTACATCGCTATCTTTTGACACATAATAGACTCTAAGGTGAGGAGTCACATCCAAGATGATTTGCTATTGTATGACTCATTCCTCCAAGTTGATGGGCTGTGAGAGAAATAATTTGTTTGTTCACCAAGGTCAGCTCCAGAACACGTATCCATGTCCCACCGTGGATGTTAGACAGACAATTACTGTATTGCATTCAAACTGGCTGTCAGAGACCTTGGCTTTTGCAGTATATGTAAAAAGACTGACATTTTATTTTATAAATAAATATTTAATATTATTTGCTATTGACTTTATACAATATGCACAAGACATACTTATAACAAAGGAAATAATGAGTAAGTGCACCTGCCCTTTACACTGGCCTTGGGTATGGAGGTCCACAGCACAGTGTGTTGTGCGGCTCTATTATTACATCTTGCAGGGTCTATATCAGGTTTTCTATGCAATTGGGTTGGCACCAAAATGGTTATTTTTTCTTGACAGCTGTCCTTGGAAGGTTGCAAGAGGTGAGATGATCTTCTCCCTCTCAAGCTGTGCCTGCTACTGTCAGGTGTGACCATACCAGGGCTATAATGGATGCAGTATACCATAGAGTGTGGTGCCTAGCAGTGAATTAAATGCTCCAGAGGGAGCACTTGCTCTGATATGTTGCCTGTCAAAGATGACACAAATCTCTTAGACTGGGCTGCTGGGCTACTTTGGCTACCAATACTATCGTGCTCTTGTCCTGCTGGTCATGTGTACATGGGGCAATTGTGGAAGTGCGGCCTCTTTTTACTCCAGGTAGTCAGCCAAAGAGAACAAAGTCTCACCTCACTGCCAACACTCCAGTGGTGCATGACAGTCCATTTCCTCACTGCCAGATAGAAATGTATTTCAACTGGGTTACCTCTGACAGCAACTGAGAAATAGCAACCAAATGTACGGTTCCAGTATGGTTATATTTTTCACCTGCCATATAGTCTGTACTGTATATAGGAGCATCAAAACTTTAAGGAACTAATTAGGAACTGAAGATACAGTGAGCTCTATAAATATTTGGACAGAGACACATGAGTTACTGTTTTGGCTCCACTCTTATTATTTTGTGAAATGATACAATGCTCATGGAGGTTAAGTACAGACTTTAAGGGTATTTTCAGGCATACCCAACACTGACAACACAGCTACAGTACACACAATAGTTAACCAACTGAATTCCTAGAAACTCCACATTTTTCCACATTTCAACAGTTCTGCAAATTTTAGTGTTGCAGGTAATTTGGCCCTTCACTTCACCCATGTTAAGATTACATTACAGTCATTTAGCAGACATTTTTATCCAATGCAACATACAAAGTTGACAGCTGAGACTATGTGGGGATCGAACCCACGACCCTGAGACTGAGGTTCTCATGCTCTAACAACTGAGCTGTCCGGGCCGGATCAGGACTGACTAAATGTGTTGCTAGTCATCATGGCATGAGAATGTTTCCAGTTATGACAAGATGAATTCTGTTTGGGTTGTTAGAGAGTCAAATTCCTTGTATGTGCGAATGTACTTGGCCAATAAACTTGATTCTGATTGTGAAAGTAAGCTTTTACTACTTGCCCTCTTATATTCCTTGCTCTTTCATAGATAAATATGGGTTAATTCAGAAAAGCACTACCATCTTGAGAGTCAGTGAATGTCAATGATTCCTTATGTTTTTGTAGATCCGTGGAAATCAAAAAAAGCAAGGTCAAGGGAGGGAATTATCTTGAGATTGCTGTCTACTTTTCAAGTTTTCTAAATTTTAAATTTGCTTTGCAATTTGCACCTTTCTCTTTCTTTTCATTTTGAGTCGAGCCTCTGCAGCCAGTACTCTCAATTCTGATGCAAAGGAAGTCCAGCCATGTATCTTTACTCAAAACAACAGTATGCAGCTAACTTCACACACACACTTAATATTTTCTTATTCTTTATACTTTATATCCCTATCATGAGTGCCATATCCTGTCCCTACCAAATGCATTCTAGCTAGAAGCTGCATAACTGCATGCATAGCTCTAGAAACCTTTTAGTAATGAATTAAGCAGCTGGTGATGTTCTGGATAAACTGCTGGATCAAACAAGCATTTTCCCCAATTTTCCAGAAGCTTACATTAGTGAGCAGTAGGGCAGTATGAAGTAGGATGAAGGACATCCTCCTTCTCATTTAAAGGAGCTCAAGAGTAGGATGGGCTACCTCTACCTTATCAGTCAAGCTGGCCTAACCTGAATGGCTTTAAAGGGGAGGTTATAGGATTTTAAATATTAGTCAATTAAGCTTGCACACATCTAGATTAATTTGCATTTAAAAAGGTGTCAAAGGTTTGAATCGTAACTAAATTTTTTCAGCATTATTTCAAAATTATGTTTAAAATATGTGAATTAACATAAAATGCCATGCCAAAATTGTATCAAATAAAAATACAACCAACCACGTTTACATGAGCTATTTCTAACCTTGCAAGATGATTGCTGAGGTTGTGTCTAATTTAAGTACATCATGTCAAGACCCGTGGCAGGCGTGGGCGCCAGGGCAGCTGGGCAGTGCATAGAGCTGAGATGTGACTCAATATGCTCAGAGCCTCAATGAAATTAACAGAAAAAAATAATAATTTTAAGGAATGAGAACATTAAACTTCAAGATACAGGCTAGCCAACAAGTTGAGGGGATGAAGACAGGGTCATTTTTTCATTACATTTCCTTCATTTTAATGGTGTTCAAAGCCTCTTCAGTTACTCGGTCAGTAACACGTGCCCAATCTACAACCTGCATATTTTTTCTGACAGGATTTGATCCCAGGACACAATGTCTGTACACAAAACATGTTTTATTTCAATAAAATCAATAGATTATTAACTAATTAATTCCTAGGTTATTGTATATATTTGTTTAGAAAACATGCTTGATACATGAAAATAACTAAGCCATAGTCAGACTTCATAAATCAACTCAACTAGAAATAAGTGATAATGTACACATACAGTAGAGTGAGTTTGAGGAGTCTAACAGAGAGAGAAACAGAGAGATAGTGACAAGGAGAGAATAAAATGTTTTCATCACTAACTTGAAAGTAGGCTGCCTGTAAATAAGAGCGCCCTTCTCCTTGTACCATTTATTTCGGGGCATACAGCTCCCAAAATACTCTCTTAAATCTTTTATGAGTTCCAGGGAGGTGTCTGTGTCTGGAGTGTTAACTCGCTTATTTCCCGCAACAACCATGGAGTCTTTAACCTTACAAGTTTTCAGAAATGGCCTACTTTATTCCAGTGGCTGACATATTAAAGCTACCACTTTGACAATAAATAGTACAAGCACAAATGAAACACAGTTGGCAAAAAGTCAGATAAACACTAAAGAGAAATACCCACATTAGCACCTCAGTTGTGTTTACCAGTGATACCAGATGTTAACAAAAGTACTGTCTTCATTCATCAATTACAGTGCAATCTATTTACATCTTACATCATACATGCTATTAGAAGAAATGTGAGAGACTACAGACATCAGACACACAGACAAATAACAAATAAAAAACAGATTGTGACACACACAAACAATTTGGTCATCCAACTACAAGGGTGGTTCCTGAGTGGGTGACCCAAAAAGGCAGAACTAAACAAATAGTAAGTTAAAAATAGTTTTCTGTGGTTGAATGAGAATATTATATTAAGAGAGCGCAGAAAAGGAATTGGCACAGTAGTAAACTAGATATATGTATTTTTTATTTTTATATAAAAGAATTGATGATTCAAGATTCAAGAACTTTATTTGTCACATACACACACGGGGTGTGTAGTGAAATGAAAAGTGGCAATGCTCAACGGGAATGTGCAAAAGGGCAACAGTACACAGTATTTACAGTAAAAAAACAACACAATATTTACAGTATTACAGTAATTACAGTAAGAGCTCTTATATTAAAAAAAACAACAACACAATATATACAGTAAGAGCACTTTGGAAATGGTAAGGGAAATCGTATGAATGTAATATACTATAAATTATGTGTAGTCATTACCTAAGTGTGTGTGTGTGTGAGTGTGCATAAGAGGGGCAGTGTGTGTGTCTTGGTGGGGGGGACAACTCACTATACTTAAAGTTGGTGGAGAAAAGTATTTTTCCAAAATCCAAATTACTGACAGCTACCATAACCCTATAGTATTTAGTGCCATTTGATCTAGTTAATGATTTACCGATTGAACACTCTCTCTCTCGAAGAAGAAGAAGAATATGACAGGTTTAGTTTGTTTATCGAGAGAATTGAGAGCATACGGAGGCAGATTGGGCCACCTGGTCATAATTTGAATGCTTCTTTAGCTTCTTGTGAGCAAATATCACTTTTGGAGATTGCATCACACAAAATGCTTATTATGTCCCTTAAATATATAATACCGACAAAACTGTTGAAAGTCATGTTAACTATTTGCCCTAATATTATTTGTCATTAGCTCATTGCCCACTGGCTCTACTCTGTTGTAACAAGCCTAGGCTGGGTCCTTCCATTCTCAGTAATTATAGCCCTATTTCTACAATTGTTAAACTGATTACATGAGCAGAAAAGATTACAAGAGTAGTTTCTGCTCTACACATAAAACCGAGACTGCCTTATAGAGTTGAAAATCCAACAGTGGCTGTTTCATTCTAGTTCTGATTAACCACAATGCTGCCTTTCACACTGTTGATC
Organism: Hoplostethus atlanticus; assembly: GCA_034670405.1. Lineage (NCBI taxonomy): Eukaryota > Metazoa > Chordata > Actinopteri > Trachichthyiformes > Trachichthyidae > Hoplostethus > Hoplostethus atlanticus. The sequence goes on along the minus strand of JAXDDX010000078.1, from coordinate 2,154,867 downwards.
ACAAAATACATCATTATCATTACATGTACAAATAAAAAGGTACCCCTTGAATGATATTCTAATCATTATGAAAAATAATAATAACAAATATATTTTTCAATGTTCAAAATGTCTGCCTTTTTGGCATCAATATCTCCTGATGCTTCCAGACTACATAGATCTCCTGAAGAGCTTTTATTTCATATATACATCTCACTTTCCCCAAAAATGCCAGTTACGCCCTTGTGGCTCCTAGCCCTCAAAATGTTTGTCTATTATTATCATACGCAGTAAGCTAAGCCTTCTGTCATACATTAATAGTGGCAGGTAAGGTACAACCGCTTAACTTGAGCACTGACATCAAACAGCATTTTTGTTGTGAGTTGTGACTTAACATTTTCTAGTCTAGAAGGAACTTCAGGAACTAGTTTCTCTCACAAACTTTAAAGCCTTAATGAAGGTTTTTGATGAGGAATCTATTCACGGCCATTGCTTTGAATAAGTTGTCATCTGTAAATGTGAAACTGCTGTGCTCTCTCACCAACTACAGTTTTAATAAGACTGTCAAACACCTAGAAAATACAGGAGCTCCAGTTTTGACATCGTTATATCAAACAATTCCTTGTCTTATACTGTTGATCTTGAGGCGTGGTGTCGTGAAAGAATTGTTGAAGCTGTCTTCTGCATCTTTTCACAGGACAGCATCGATAATTTCCTGGTCCTTTGCAAATTAATTAGTACAGTAATGAGGTTTCTCACTGACCGGTGGGGAATAAGGTTGTAATTAACCCAATTCCTGTATTAATTATCTGTTTTTATCATAGACATTCTAGACCAAAGAATAATGGACTCCCCAAATTTTAAAGTTTGTAAACTTTCACCATTAACATTGGCAGGGACAAGTCCTTTTGAAATGTGTTTCAAAAGCTTCACACATCTCTGACTGTAAATTCTGACCACCCTCCTCACACTTTGTAAATCGATATAATCATTTGTTCTTATTTCTAGTTCTAATTAATGGTATAAAATTGATATGGAATTGATATCAGTCACTTAATCTACTCTTTTATTCAAACGTAACACAAATCTCACACATTCTGATTGCTTTCAGTTGCTTTTGTATTATTCAGTCTCTTTCTTGACATATAGCTGATTGCTTGTTTTATTTTGTCCCATGTTTGAACAGTTTGTGGTCTTGGTTCTATAAAAACAAATTTGAAAATTCTATTACTTACTACTGGTGTGCTTGCTTAATCAGATTTTTAAAATGTCATGTACAATGTATAGTCTATCATTTCTGGATGATAATTGCTGTTGTTAATGTGATTACTTGCTCAACATAAGACTTCCTATTTGCTTTAGACCTTACCTTTAAGGCACTCTATGTAATCATTTTCACTTCAATCTTCTCAGTAGCTCAACAGATATGGTGGAGGGATGAACATCTAATCATTGCCCATTTGCTTTGTTGTTGTCCCCTGTATTCAGCTTAATGAATTCTTTACGGACCGTAAAAAAGCTCCTCCCCTATAGCTGAAGCCCCTCCCATCCCTTATAACCATCCAGGCTCAACCTGTAGTCTAAAATATGGTAGAGGAGCAGCCAGTCGTAAGACCAGAAAACCTTGACAGACCAAGGTCAAAAACAAGAAGAAACATTGGTATTACTATTGAAAGATGGAGGAACTTAGTCAAATTGATGCTAAATTGGTTGTTTCTCCTAGACAAGTGCACTTAACATTATCTAACATTTGTTATCTGGACTAGTGCTATTGGGCAAACTAGTCTAGCTTAATACCTCATTTCCATTAGTCAGAACCAGGCTGTGCAGAGCTGTGCAGGGCTAAGCCTGATAAAGGCAGAGCCCAGTGGGTTTGTTGGTTTACTAACATTATAGGCTGTTGGTCTGTTTTGCTAACTGTGGCTAAGTTTAATTGAACAATAAGCTTAGAAATTCTGAAACAAGGACTTAGATTTGGTGTAGGTTATGTTGTCTTCTGTAAATATAAGAGCAGAGATACCTCACACAGCGCATTGGGGAGAGATAACATTATGTATGTATGTCATAGCTAACTCACGTCTATTTATGATGATTACCTGGTGCTTTTGGCAAAAGCTTAGTTAAGGTCCATCAATAATTGGTCAACATGGTCTGTTTTGATGTGGCATAGTACACTTCGTAGAAGTAGAAAGGAGGAACACACATCCTCATGTTGAGTGCAGGTGCTGGGCAGATCAAGGATAACATGAAAGACAACATGCTCCCTTTTTCAGATTTATTTTCACCTGGTCCACCTAGTGACGCTTCACGACGCAATGCTTTTACATAGATACATAGTACATTTATTAACCTTGATGGTTGTCCTAAGTAGAGTCTTCCACCAGAGCGCTGTAGGGTGACCACAGTATTGTCAGTGAGGAACATATAGGAGATAATGAGGTACATACTAAACACTTTTTGATTGTGCTGCATGAGCTGTTTGGAGTAATGTAACTAATATAACTAATATAACTGTAGTTATCAAAGTGGCAGCACATTCAACAGTCTTCAAACTGCCACCTGTGAGTTGGTATGTTCCTAACCCTAACCTCCTCCAATTTAAGCAGTAGAAGATGATGCTCAGAACATCTGTTTGCTCTGTCATGCCAGCAGGCAGGGGGCCAGTCTATTTGCTGTGCACCCCTCAATTTACCAGATGTCTACTGTAGGATTAGTACAGTCTTACAAAGAGCAATCATGACTCGCCAGCTGGGTCTCCCAGAAAGGCCTACCACTGGGAAAGTGACGCAACCAAGTTGATGAAACAATTATTATTCTCTATTTACATCCATCCCTCAAGCGGATTTACATCCTGGGCATTGGACACCATGTAACAGGCAACGTTGCCTTTACATTGGACTATAATTTGCTTGGAGGAAACTGAGGTAGGATTTGCACAATAGGTCAGTGTTTGTTTTCTTGGGCGAATATGAAGAGAGGAACTCACTGGAGGACAGAAAGGTTTGGCTGATGTGCCATTGAGATAGACCCCACTGTGTATTGTCAGGGCTTATAACCTGTGTCTTATGTTTATTTAATGTACCTATGTTCATTAGACCTTGTATGAGCTAGTAATGCACATATGCACATTTGTACATCATGAATGCAGTAAGTCATTTTTAAAATGCACATCTGCATGCCTAGACATTTCTGTACATACAGTATATATGGCCTTCTGTATGCCTGGCAATGCAAATATAATGCATTGCATATAGGATATGCACGTTTTGCAGGGACCAAGGGTGGTAGAATTTTCTCAACCCCTAGATTCAAGTCAAGTTTATTCATATAGCTCTTTATCACAAACAAGCCTCAAAGGACTTTACAGGCCTAACTAGGTCAGGCTGATAGACAATCTAATTTATGACTCAATCAATTATCAGTTATCAAACAAATAAGATGATTATGGAATACAATCAGAACAAAAGTCCAGAGTGGCATGTTGAAGAATGGCTGAAAGGACTTGACACAGTGGAGGACATAGTCATTACTGCATTCAAGTGGGTGTAAAACCTCAATCACAATCATCATTACACAATCATCATTGTGTAATCAATGTTTAATGATACCTTTATTCTATGAATATCAGAGGGAAGTGTGCAGAAACTTCTCATGTTTCAAATCTTCTGTTATCACATGTTTAGAGTCACCATAGTGCTCTGGGAAAATACAATAACTCAACATTGCATTAACAGTGGATGTTTCCTCCTTTAGAAGGCAACCAGATGAACAATGTGGGCCCAGGATCAACTTTGATTACACAGCCTTACCCTGCCCTGGGGCAGATCACTAGCCCATATGATCAACAGCAGCCTGGCCAGGACCTCAACAAGTATGCCTCGCTCAAGGCTGTGGGTAAGAGAGGTTTTGTAGTGAATAACAATGTATAAGTAGTAAGCTTCATCACTTCATCATACATTGCATCCTCTATAAATACAAGTGTAATCTAGTCAGTGTTTCATTGTATCATATAAGGAACAGAAGTAATTTAACCTACAGCGTAGATTATAATCTATAATCCAAGACAACGTGAGGGCAGGTATATCAACTCAGTTTAGAAATTATCAAATACTTCTGAAATGTTTCATGAAAGGTTTCATGTAATCACATTAAAAATTAAATGATGAAATGTGAGCTAGTTAATACGTCTCATTGGGAAAAAAAACACACGATGTGCTAGTAAAATGTTCTGCCAGCTGTAATTATCATTTAGCTTCATCATCCTCCCTCTCTTTCTATTCTAGCATGCAAATGGTGAAAGACAATATTTCTCTGTTTGGTGGAGCTTTTCACTCATATCTTTCATTTCTCATCTATTTCAGCCACACTAAGATGATGGTTTGCACAGCAGGTGTCGTTAGATATGTAATTCAAAATTGCATTACCTTTTCCTGTAGATAGGATCCTATTCGGTTTGAATCTCCATCAAATATCTGGTTTACAGACATCCTTGTTAATGAAGCCATAGTCCATCGATGTTCACTGGAAGGTGCACTGAAAGTTTATTCATAGAAATACATTTCTTGTTTTTCCAAGGAAATAACTTTGGTGGTAGGCAGCCATTTCTAGTAACCCTACAAGTAACATTTGAAACAAAGCATCCAACAGGAATAATAAGCAATAACTTTGCTGCAAATCATAAAAACCAAACCATGCAATGCAAAATGGCCCATGATGTAAAGCAAAGGTGTGAAAACGGAAAAAGCAAAATCTCAATGAATTGGTTGCATTACCCCCTTCAGAGAAGGAAGGAATGTACTGCAATGTTATGTGTTCATGTTTAGTGGGGGAATTAAAATGAAACACATACAGTACCCCAAGTCTGTTAGGATCCCATTATTTAGTGGTCACCCAAGAGTTTTAAAAGGTATTTAAAAGGAGCTCAGTAAGGAACTTTACAGACCTAACCATGGAAGGGCTTCAGTGGAATGACAGCTATCAGCGTGCATATAGTAATTCTAATCATTCAATTCAACATGAGCACTTGAAGCTCCTCTACTGCTAATCCACTGATGTACCGTCAAACAAAGTGATCATTAGGGAAAATAAAAATAGAGGAAATCTCCTCTAATGACACTGGGGATGGGAGACAATCAGGAGCAATCACAACACAAATTAGGTGAGGGTGGTGGTGGGGTGAAACTGAACTATACCAGGTGAGCCTTGTGAATCTCTGTGGTCCTGCGGTGTGTGTTTATCTGCCAGTGCTATATTGAAGTATCTGGTGCTGAGGGAAGTGCTACTCTTCACTGGTCCTCTTGTCCCTATTTTTATATCATGGCTTGTGATCGAGAACACAGATGCAGCCCGCTGCTGATGAAAATAACACATTAAAGGTCATCTCGAGAACATTTCATTAAAAAATATCTGAAATGTTAGAAGAAAATTGCAAGGACTAATGCTGGAGCTTGGTGTGCTCAGGCTCAATTAGTGCTGAATATTGTTTTCATACATTGTCTGCACCTGATTGTAGACATGAAATGGCACCACAGCGGTTGTTCTGAGGTAATTATAGCAGCTAATTATGGCAAGATACATGCCAAAAGACTTCAAGATATACACAACACTGGTGTACTCGCAAACATCGAAATATTCCTAGTTCCTAATGCTATATTAAGAGGATTATATGCTATCAAAACACTTGAGTAAAATGATTCACTCACCAATAACGCTACATAGAACTATTTAAAATACTTTAGTTCTTACTACTTTAGTACTTTAGTAGTTACTAAGTTCATCCTATTTTATTAATATGGCTTTCAGACAGAATGACATGACACTATATTTAGAACATTTACCAATTTACTTAGAAGTCATTTCCATCTTGCTTTCTTTGGATGCTTTAGTATCAAAAAGTCTATTTTTAGCTGCATCTCTGGTTTTGATCCTCGAAAACACAATGAACACAGTGTAGTAGTTAGTGAAGGGGAAAGTGACAAAGAATCCTGATGCTGTTTATCTGTGTATTTCGTAGCCGAGAAAGCTAATGAGAACTTCTACACCAACCGGCGGCATGTGGTAGAGATGACAACCAAGGGCAGCCTTCCCATGGAACCTGTGGACATGGAGCCAGAGCCAAGTAATCCCTACAGCCCACCCAGGAAGCCCTCTGTAAAGCAGAATGGACGCAAGTACAAAAGCAGTAAGAGCCACAGCTCCCAGTCCCTGGCCTATGGCTCCAGCTCCAGCACTATTGTCAGCCCAGGGGTGCTGAAAGTCTGGGAGGGCAATGACATGATGGGGCTCCGACAGACCTACGCCCTAAAGAAACACTGCATCACAGACAAGGGGCTGCACACCACTCGCTACATCCCCCCACAACCATACTTTGTCACTAACAGCAAGACAGAAGTGACTGTATGAGGGCTTGTCTCACCGCCAGGCTTAATAGAGAGGAGTGGAATTAGAGGGAGACAGCGTATTGGTCAAAGCCTGCGTTAGGGGCTGGAGTAAGTAACTGTAACTGGTGACTGTGGGCGCAGTTGTAAGGAATCAGCATGTAATGTGTGAGGTTGTGCGTGTAACAGGTAGCACTTAAGGCACCCGCAAAAGGAGCGTAACCACACTCTGATACAATACCACACACCTCCGGGCCCGACCTTGAAAGTCACAGTGATGAATATGTTGCAGTCGATTTTCACATAATCAAACTTCTAAAACCAAAAGAAAAAACCTTATCTGGACCTCTGATGAATGGTTAAGACAGTAAAGCTTTGTCAGTGACGAGAGAAAACGTCAAGTGACAAAGGACCTGAAAATTACACTATCTTATTATTAAATCCACATCACCCAAATTTGAAAACCTTCCTTATACATATATCTAATCAATGTTGAATAGTCTGTGGTTTATTGGATATTGATGAAATGCTCCCGCAAACATTTTGTAGATACTGTGGGGAAATGTCTTGGCACTGTTCACACTCTCTAAACGCTCCCATCCAGTCCTATAGGTGCTGGGCCGAGTGTGAATCAGTAGACAATTGATAAAAACCTGCACACTACGAGCTGCTTTTTCACCACTGACGAACACCAGACCTGACAAAGAGCCATGCTGGATTGAAATGTTATCCGAGTCACAGTAAATGGTGAAAATCCGGCTAATGGCGCGTGGGTTTTATCCGCTATACAGTTCACACTCTACCTATACTTAAAGCTGTCTCAGAAGTGCTCAGAAGTATGTCTCAGAAGTGCTTCTTGATCAGTAAGAACACAGATCCCACTTAATGACGGTGATTGACGTTTCGGGAGCTCACAGTGCATTCATAGAGACTAACTACACTCTAGGGCTGTACCTTCCTCTCACTATGAGCTCTCCAAAACATGTATTGTTATTGTATTGTTATAAATGCTCCCTCTTATTATCAACATGTCTGACAGCAGTTGACGCATCGGTTTTAGGACATGACCAACTTAAAATAAGACCTGTTCCTATTTAATAATAAAGAGGGAATCAGTCTCTTTGATAGCCCTATAGAGACATAAAGGTAAGACAGAAATAAGGAATTCAGGTTCATTTCCAAAATGTTATTCCCATTTTGGAAGGAAATCATGAGCCGAGTTCATCATTCAGTCTTTCTAAAATATAGAGGATCCAGTCTGTGAAAGTGTTTTAGTCGACTTAAATGAACTACTATCCATTAAAAAGTACCAGAATCTGTTTGAATTTTGTGATATCACTTATTTTGTAAATGTAGTGTCACTTTTTTTTTTTGAAGTGGTTGATGTCTTATTTTGGAAGGAAACGTTTCAAATGCATTCAAACCAAGTCACTGCCAATAGATATCGTACAGATATATATTTGAATGATCACTAGTAAAAGCGTAGCCACAGAGTATTGAACCAGTGTTGTATTGGTGTAATAGTGCCTCTCGTCAGTACCAGCATGTATGTGATTATTTTAGATTATAGATGACTTTGAGGCGTTTAAGCCCCAGCTTTGACTGTTAAAGTATTGCCATGATGATTGGGCTAATTCCTAGTAATCCAATGTATGCCCCCCCCCCCGCCACAAAGAAAAAAAACCCCAACATATTTTCAATGTAAAGATAATGCCAGAGCTTTTCATTCATTGTTGTTTTGTCTTGTATTCCAAGTTTGAGCATTTTTATCTGTGTTTTTAACACGTAATGTCAAGTTCCATTTTATTTTAAACTGATATTTCTGTTAGGTAGAAAATATTCATTCTTTTATGCACATTACTCCACAGAAGTTCATGAATCATCACCTACCAATATTGGCTGCTCTGGGAAGCCGTAGTCAGTAATTTTAGTCTAAAAATCATACATCTAATCATACAAATAACAACTAGATATTGGTAATATCATTGTATTCTCTATCCTGGTACATACAGTAATTTGCCTGTTTGCAAGACTCAATATGAGTATTGGAGAAAGCCTGAATGCCAGTGGAGGCTGTTGGAGGCTGACAACTCCTGAAAATGAACCAATCTGGCACCAATGAGAAATATTCACTCAAGTTTCTGTCACTGACAAAAATACGGGTCAATGAAATACATACAATATACTCCTATTGTTCTTTTCACACTTTTTTTTTTTTTTTGTAGATTGACCCTAGCAACATTTACCTGCTATTTGGATGCTTTACTATTAGAAAACTATTTTTAAATGTAGGCAGATACAGGAAAAAACACAACATGCCCTCCGCCATGAGCCCGCATAGTTGCAGAGATAAAGTTTTGGCACCTTTTCTTATCCCAGGTCATGCACTGGACCAACATCTCAATGGCACAGTATATCACTCACGGTATAGCCTCACTTAGAAACATGTTTTTAATAAATAAAAGGGCTTCTGGTGCAATTGGTCATGTGTTGCACTGATTCCCTGCCAAGAAATACATGACATGCCCATAACTTGCCTGTGGGTCTCGGCCATGCCACTCCACTCTCCAAGGCTTTCCTTTAGCTATTTTTCAGGCTGGCAGCTGAGGACAAAGTTGCACTCATGACTCAAGTGCAAATGGGAAGTGGGAAGTACTAATGTTGGAAGTTATATCTTCTGTTTCTTCTCAAGTTCATACCTTACCAAATAACCCCTTAAACCAAAAATGTGACAAGGAAAGTAATGACACCAATCATGCAGATTGCTATAATTGGATTAGCTGTATGCACTATTTTCCAAAATATGTCTTTCCAGTGCACAGAATTGTCCTGTTATATAATGAACTAACCATTTCAATCTTTATTTCACAATTGTATGGAATCTGCTATCGACTACTGCATCGGCTGAGGTTTGACACTGAATTTTGAATCCAAGCAAACATTGTTCATCACTATTATTCACTGTTCTTGTTTTGTGGGTGCAGATTTTTTGGTCAGACAAATATAGTAAAAGCTGTGTTATTATTAAGGTATACTATATTTACACATTAAGATGTACTGTAATACTGCAAATGAAAATCATAATGTCTATACTATTTGTATTGTAACATCCAGTGCTTGGCAACACAACCAAGAGAAAATTGTCTGGGAGATTTCTGGGGCAGTTATAGTATTTTAACAGAGGTGCTGGACATTGGCTAGAGATCAGTGTACGATGGCTGATGAATCAGAGAAATACTTTGTATTAATAGAGATACATACACTTTTGGTGTTTTGGTCAGGTTCAAAAGAAAGCTTCCCATAGCCATATATAGTACACTATAATGGCAACCAACTCTTTGTATCACTCTTTACTCATTACCAGAATATGCATCTGAATACTTGCTATACTGAATGTTGTTATATGTCTCTGTGTGCAATACAAAGTTACTTTGGTTCAAGATGCCCCATAGAGTATACTCATTACCTCTATGTTTAGACAGTTCAGATCATCCAGTTATCCAGAAAAGTTATTGAACTAAGCACGTACAGTAATCCATACATGGTGTGTGTAGTAGGAGTATAATCCCCATGTTGCCAGTGTCCTGCAAAAACCTTGAATCTCCGAAATGTTAGTTTTAAAGCAATTGTAAAAACTGTAATTGTGCTGAATTATAATTTTACCATTGATGTCATTGCATTTTGGTATTATGCAATGTAGTTTAAATGTAGTCTGGATAAGTCCAAGGGTCATGAAACATTTTCTAAATGTGGAGAACCTTGTCAGCTGTCATTTACAGTGATACAAGGTTTCTCCAGGATACCTGGACACTGATGATGTCAAGTTACTTTCATGTATAAAATATTCCATCCAAAGTATAGCAGTTGAAGATTTATACTGTAAAGCAACCTGTCATTGGTTGGTAGGTGACATTGAGCAACCATAGCTCAGCATACGACAGTATCAGTGGACTTCATTTAACATTCCAGCTGACAGAAAACTAGGCTACTATTTAACCTCTTATTATCAATAAAGCTATTACAGCTTTTGGCATTTTAAAATGGTTTATTTCAATTGATTAACTCATAAATGTTAACAAAATTAAAACAATTGGCTGATGGTTCATTCCAAATAATAAAAGGCCTAGTATACCAGCTGTCAAAGAAATATAACATATTTATAGAGACATTAATACTATTGGCATGCACTCAAGAGAAAAAAGGTTCTTCCGAGGTTAATTGTCTGTAATCATGGTAGCTTTTTTGGTGCTCAATGAAACCTTTTTCGGTAACTTTAAAAAAAATAATGGTTCTATATAGCTGGTTCTATAGGCTGTCCCCCTGACCCCACACCACATGGTGTCCCGCCAATATGGGAAACATGGATAGCCCTTGATTGCAGCCAAAGGACCTCTTTTGTACAGTATACTTCGGTATATAGGACCTTTTGTTTTTAGAGTGTGTGCCAGGTGTAAAAAGTGCAGTGTCATTATATTGTCCACATTAAAAATATTTTTAATAACTTTGTCTCTTTTCCAGATTTTCTTAGGAGAGGAATGTCCTTAATTGTCCTTGACAGTGTGTGTTATTGTGATGTAACTTGACCTGGTTGATGGGCTGGTTCCCTAAATGCTCTGACTGCATGTTATTTAAAGTATGTATCTGGCTCAGGCCACTCAAATCTAGACTACAGAGAGCAGCAAGCATCCATCCGAGAAATATGCCTGCAAACTGACTTTCTTTCCACAGAGCTAACAGAAGCCCACTACCAACTCTGTGTTCCCGATTAGTCGGGCTAATCCGTCCACCCAGATCATTTAGCAACCACGTTCGTTTATCTGTCATCAGGTGCAAAGCCCTTTCTCCTCGTGTTGAAATGGCTTTTAATCACTGTGAAACCTCATCTATCACTTGATACTTCATTAACAGGAAACTAAGCTGACCTTTCCATGACTAGTGTCCTTCTCAACAGTCAACAGCACCAAGTTTTGCAGCAGTTTACCTGCACCTCTTGAGAAGCACGGATGGCCTTGAGGTTCAATTACTGACCTTGCCACTGGGCTTGCTTCTCCATGCTACATGTGAAACCAGTTGTAGGTTGTATTTTGATAGATGACTATTAGGGTTAGGGTTTCTGAAATTGTATCCTTTTCACTGACTTATCTATTTACATTGCACCCTGCTTTGAGAAAGGACAGGCATACTCAAGTTTAATTCCCAGGGAGCAAAACTCTGGATCAGTAAGGAGAAAAGTTAAACTGATAATAACTGATAATTTTTCATAACAGCTGACTCATTCAATAAACACAATAATACAATTGCAATGGTCATCCAGAACCTCAGATTCACACTCATTCAGTGGACGCACCGGGAGCTCAGCACATTGATTTGCTCACAGTGGCCTCACTACAGATGGATCTGTACCACTGAAGAGAACCCCTTGAAGCGGGCATCACTGTCATATGAAGTGTTCAATACAAGCTTATCTGTCAAGGCCTGGATAAATAAAGGACTTGAATCGATCCAGCCAAGTGCTAATGCCTTGTGGAGTCAGTTCAACTCCAGGGAGAGTCTGAGGTTAGTGGCCTGTGGGTAAGTGAACTGCATGTTCATATACAAGGACAATGGTAAAAGACAAAATAAAGTCTCATGCCTCACGAAGAGAGGAAGAGAGACAGAAAGAGAACAAAGCAGAAAGAGAAACAGAGAGGATTTTGAGACTTCTCTTCACAAAACATTTGTTAGGTATGTGTGTTTGGCTGTATGGCCTTGCCTTGAAAATTAAATACAGTGATCACTTGTCTTGGGAGATATTTTTGCAGAAAAAAAATGAAGGGGTTAAAGACAATAATGCAGGGCTTGAAAATGTAACACTTCTCTTTTGTCCTTGCATTTGAACATTTGTAGAGGTCAAAAATATTTGCTGGCACATACAGCAACACACGCAAACACACACATACTCACACAGACACACGTGCACGCTTCAATTCACACATGATTCAATTTATTTTTTACAGTCATTCAACCAAGCATAAACTCCACACAAGCAAATAGCTCGGACCTGCAGACCTAAAGCTTTGAAATTGAGGTGGGCAGACGGCTCAGAAAATCTTTTTTGTGATCATTCAATTTTAAATTGCCCCCAGTTATAGTAACACCAAAACTAAAAACAGAAATGGATCTGTGTTGCACAGATTTTCCCGTTGCTATAACTCCTTCATGCTCTACACATGTTTGTATGTACAAAGCTTATAAGAACCATACAAAAGGCATATAAGAATCATCATTGTAAGCATGTTTGGCATGTTTGGATCACTTTGCCTTTCACTCTACTTTCCCACTTGTTCGAGCATTCAAACCATTTTGGTCCTGTTACTGCAGATTAGTCCTGTTTACAGCCATGCTTTCTACCCGAACCTCAGTTTTAACAAGCCTCTGGGAGAATTGTCATTTTCTTGAAAATGCCAGGAGACATTCTTGTTAATTAGCAAATGAAGTTTCCTACCACTGGGGTGGTTCCCTCTGGAAATTAAATCAGCACAATAACCTAATTCAGTCAGACAGAAGGGCATGGCCACGTCCTGGTGTGTGCAAAACCTCGATTCTAAAGCAGTGACATGCTAAAATGGTGCATGGTTACTCTTAATATAATAAATCACAAACAGGAAGTAATGAAGAGTGATACTCGAGTTCCACGTGGACTAATAAACAGCCAATTTAAGAGGAACAACTAAAACCAAGGTGATATTCTAGTTAGATACAAGTGTCTGCACTACATCTCTGGAGTGGAATAAAAATGAACAGTGTCTCAGCTTTTCATTCAGGGAATCCTCTAGGAGCTGACAACTCTTCATGTCAGCTCATGCTCAGTCCCACTACATGTCATCATCATTTTCCTTTAGTGAAAGCTTTGGTATGTGTATAGACTTGTTACTCCACTCTCCAAGGAGCCATTGGTCCTGTAGCCATACCATGTACTAATGAAACTTTATGTGTGAAGAATCAGAGGGAGGGAGATGAATAGATAGACAAACACACAGACACAGAGGCAGGCAAGCAGGAAGACAGGCGTGGAGAGAAGAGGCGTCTTAGTTTGGTCTCCGGTGGCTTTTGCTCCCTGGCCCCCACATGGTTCATCATGGCTGTCGTGGTGTACTCATGCGGGGCTTGCGTCTGATCCAGACCAAGATGAACGTTCTGCTCCATTTGCTGAAGAGTCAGACCCTTACATTTGGCATCTCTTGGCTTTCTATCATTTTCTGAAACAACCTTTCAGCGGCTATTGGGCCTAACTCAAACAACAGTCTGTGATGGGAGGTGCTCACTTAATAAAAACAAAAAACATACCTGCTCTTATCCGCCTCCGCCTCTGGTTGAGCTGACCTTACATGCCACAAGGTATTGGGCTGATAGTTGAATTACCAATGTGGATGATGATGGTTGGAAAGAGGATGTGTTACTCATTAACACATTGCAGTAATATTATTGCAGTTTTACGTTCTGAATGATCAATCTGTTATTCTTGCCAATGTTTTGTCAACATTTTAGCAGTCAAACTGACATACTAACTCATGATTAACCTATAATGACTATTAGCTTGCAATAGATGGATTCATGTTTTTCAGGAACTTTTCAAAAGATGCTAAGTTTTTTTAAAGTTTTTTTAAACTTTTCTTACTACTTTTTTAATGATCATTTGTAGTGTTTCTGCTTTATTTGATAGTTTGGGCATCAGCTACTGGTTCCAACCATATTGCGGGAAGTTTTTTTAATAAGTATGTTCCTCATTAAAGATCAGTGTGAAGCAAAACAAAACACAACTCGGCACTCACTCAGCACTGATTCACCTATCACATATTCACCTATTTCTGGGGTGTAAATCAAAGGAATATAACAAGTGATATAACCTGCTACTTAATAATGAGTGAATAGCAAAACTCTTTTAGTTATTATATGTACTGATTACAGGACAACGATACCTTAGCAATCTCTTTACAAAGGTAGCTTCAGATGACTTTATTTTTTATTTTTTTAACCACCACCAGGTGCCTTGCAGAGGTCCAGGGAGAGATGAGTAGATAAATTGCCTGTCGGGTAATTTAAAGGGGAGGCTATCAATCAGCTGGAGAGGTGTAGCGGGAGGAATAAGATTCTCAGTAACAATCTTCCTTCAGTGGCGTTGTCCATGGTGCTGAAAACTGAAAGCTGTGTCAGTCCTGTGTCTGAGAATGATATGGTAGGGTGCCAGTTTACATTAGCTAGAAATTCATAACACTTTCATTACACATCTATAAATTAACTGTGACTTGTGAAACAGCATCATTACACATCCAGTACACTATAAATATGGAATTCTGTTTTGTTTGTGTTTTTACCAATGGACAGGATATAATGTAACTGTCTAGAATGAGCCCTGTTAATGCTATAACTTCCCATTATTAACTTAATAACAACCTGCATTTCATAGTGTAATAATCCTTTTAGTATAATACATTTTCCATTAATGTGATAAAGGTTACCTACCATTAATATATAATATATATTTTCCTGTTAACATAATAATTCTTACATTATTGGGCTTTATTACATTCACCGAGAAGGCTGAAATTGTCCAATTTCATAAAATGAACTGAAAATCGAATAATAGTCAAAATTCAATACATAACTGTCACCCATTCACAAATCCGGTTATTAACTATGGTACTACATCTGAAAAAGGGATGGATATGTTTGGAAGAGGTCTGGGGGTTCAATGTAAAGGGCATGCATCTCAGAAAGTTCAACCTTCTTGTTAAAGTAATAAAACCCAATTATGTAATAATTATTACTTTAACAGGGAAAACACTATGGCAGGTAACCTTTGTTATATTAACTGCAACTTATTATTATGCTTTGGTTTATGTTCATGTTTTTTTTTCCATTAACAGTTGTACCATGCATCACTCATCTACACCATACACACACACACCACCTGCAGTTGGACATCCCACCTAATCAATCATTTCTAACCTTACCATCAATCTCACCAACAAGTTCAGAAAGTGCATTGTATCAGCAAACACTAGACTTAATTGTAAAAAAACAATTACACCAGGAGCTATGGATGGTGTATGACAACTCACCAGAGCAATGCCATATGACCGGTTAAGGCTCATATCTTAGTTATATCACAACCATGATGCATTTCTAGATGTGTAATAAATGTGTTATGTATGTGTTAATGTAAATCGCTACACATTAAATTCAACTGATTTCAGTCAGACTCCAGAGTTAGCTTCTCACTATTATCAAATGTAATCCAGGGCATGGCAGTTAGATGAAAACAATTGTGGATCTATTTCATGCACTCATATAATCAATAAAAAAGGGGCACGCTAAGTGTTTTTCATAACTGCAACAAAAACAGGAGCCAAGTGAGAAGTTTCAAATGACAAGCTGTCTTTGATAAAATATCGTAAAATAAAATGTGGAGAGCAGGCCGTAATTCTTCCTATCCATCCTATGCTTCCTATGCTGCTGTTGATAAAAGGAAGAGTAATAATTTGCTTCCTGACTTTTTTTCATCAGCCAAAGAAAAGAGGGACATTACTACTGTCAGAAAACTGTGCTGTAGAGTTTTACGATTTAGTGCCTAGAAATTATAAGATGTTACATTTCATTACAGTACTTATCTGTGAGTCCATAATTGAGTTATTTGGTAATGAAGAATCTCCTCCTCTCTCGCTTTCTCTCTCTCTCTCTCTCTCTCTCTCTCTCTCTCTCTGTGTGAGAGAGATTAAGAATGCATTTCACCACTTATCACAAATATTCACCACCGATATATACTGAGCAAACATTCTGCCATTGTGATCTACAAACATGGTTTAATGCTGCTGTGTCCTTCCTTAGTACTGTAAAAAAAAAAAAAAGGCTATAGGAAAAACAATGTTGAGTTGGAAAACAGAGACATCATAAGTTTAAGTGTATTGTCTTCAAACTGCACCGCGGAAGAGGCAGCAATTTGCTTCATATAAACCAGCAGGGCCAGAAGAGACTGTCAATGCTCCAAATTCATTTATTCTCTCAGCCAGTGCAGAGTAACATAGCCCAGATCATTGTGCCGCCACAAAAGCAAGCGAAGCTGCTTGGAGCAAAATCTGAGAGTTTCTGAAAGGAGGCGCAGGGAGATTAGGAATCCAGAGCTCCTCAGAGAGACACTTCTGTAACCGACAAAGACACTGGGACGGCTTCCTCCCAGCGTGAGGCAGGAGGAAAGGTCATAGTCGGTTGTTTGGTGGAGATTGCTTCAGGGGTTAACAGTCTGTGATACTCTGATTATCTTCACAGCATAATCACTGCAAAGTCTCACTTTACATGGTTTAATTTTCTTTGTAAAATTAAACTCATGGGTGCCAGGTAAATAAAAACAGTCAGCTCTATGCCGTTTCAGTTTTAATTGTTTTGCTGAAAAATGGTTTAATATCCAAAACCTTTTTTTTTTTCATTTCCTGCAGCTTCCCCGTTACGGGAATTATTGTTTCACTTTGGTTTTTGGTCATTATATCCCCTCAGAGTTTCTATTTTGCTTAAATTCTCTTGTTTTCGGTTTTGGATTTCTTCCTAATCCATTCTTTACTCCGTTTGTGAGGGGCTCATGTTGATGCCTTTTTAACAGAGATCAGACAAATGGAAAGACATATTAGAAGTCCACAGGGACGTCTCCACTCCAGCTAATGGTTAGTAGCTTTTTGGGGGGTGTTCATTTGTGTGTGTGTGTGTGTGTGTGTAGACGAGATAGGCTCAATGTCACTGTCAAGTTGGCACAGCGATCCAAATCCATCATGTCAGTTCACTTATTTTTGTTTACTTGACAATTCCAATCTTTAGTGTAATCCTCATGATGCCGTATTCACTTAAGGCATCATAAGGCATTACCGTGTCTATTTTAACGTAGCAAACAATCCTTTACCAACATTTTAAAGATGCTAAGTGTAGAATTTTTAAACATCAATCTGTCATTGTCAGATGAATTGTCACACCTTGGTATAAACCAATGAGACCATGACCAAGACGACTGATGGCCTCTATCTCACGCTAGTGCTATTGTTAGTGCTAGTGTTTCTCAAAATTAAGACCACATTTCCCATAAACCCCTGTGCTTCCTGTTCCAAAGAAGATGTTGCTCCTGGAAGCAGGAAGTATTAGCAATTGTTGGCAAGTAAATTGGGCTAAAATCATAATTTCTCTGTAAAATAACACACAGCACCCTCTAAACAATATTACATAGTATACTAGCAGAAGTTAAATATGAGTATGACAATATGAATATGAGAGTTAAGTTTGTAAACACTTTGTTGATAAGAAATTGCTAACAAATAGACAACCTTTGCCTCCAATATCTCAATAATCATAACACGAAAACACTATAATCTGACACAACTGCTTTGCAGATTGTGTAAAAGGACTGATCATGATAAATCACACCACTTGAACTATGTTAAAGACGTAAAAGAAATGTACTTATGGATATTTGTTTCAGATGAATAAAGTATGGATAACTCTGATAATGACAAGGATACACGGCCTATGTGTCTAAAATCGTTATTAAATAGCTCAATGTAGCTAGAATTTCTCTATCTAGGCCATCAGTCTACTATGGCCATTTTATTTCCCAACTCTCTTCTCCTATGGGCCTTTGAATCCCACCTTTAGCCATCAGCAGACGTGATTAAGCTTCCAATTAAGCTGTCTGTCCATCTTTTCACTGCCATGATAGTACTGGTCTCCGTCAGTCAGTCCCTCAGAGGCTGCTGGCTGGGAAATGTATGCTGGGAGTTGTCGCGGGGAGGAATCTTGCAAATATGGAAGGTGAGAGTGAATGAGAATGTAAAATGAGCTGATAAAACTGCTGCAGGGGAGGCACTACCAAGGGGTATTCAACAAGAGAAGCTGGAGATTGGGAAATGAGTCTGAGAAATATGGAATAGGTACTGGAGACATAGGCACTGTGAGGAGCAGAGCGTCTATAGTTGGACCACAAGCTAATCGAGAAATGTCATGCAAAGGGTGAGCGATAGCAGAGAGAGCTGATGAAAAGTGAAATCAACTGCGGTTTAATAAGAGTCTTTACAGGTTGGTGGGAAACATTTTGGGTCATGAGGAAATTAAAATGGCTCCCCAAAAGATTCTGGAAACACCGATGACTGAAGGTTTACGACTAGACAATTGTAAATTTGTATGCGACCACTGGCTGTACCGTGTTGGTGTATAACCATCAAAAAGTCCTGCAATGTAAAGTAGTCAGAGCAAAATACTGCAGACTAGAACATTGTAATTTTGCAATACCAGAGTGCAGTATTGAGACGCATCGTTTCCCCAACTTTCATCAAAAGCTGATCGGCGTTATCTGAGACAGCACATGTAACGGACAGACGAATGAATTGAGGCTGATCCATAGTCCCTCGCCTGAATGCAGCGTGGGGGATAAAAATGCAAAACAGTGCCAACACAGTGCTGACACTTGCACAAAAAAAATCAGATGATAGAAAGTATTCATTCCACTCCAACTCCCTTTCTCTTGTCAGTCACTTCATTCCATTTATTGAATGATTACAGCCATTCAAGTCATAGGCCTATAATTTTGCTGTCTCTTTGTGCTTGCAGACTGGCTGGACTTCTTATCTTACTTCTTTCTTTCACTTCCATTCCATAAGCATCCTCTCACCTTTGCTTTGTCAGCCTCTCAAAAGACCGGGTTCAGTCACAAAGTCACATCAGCATACAGTGCATGAAGAGTTAATGCTCTTTTTCACCATAAACAATATCTATCTCAGCTCTGGCCCATCGATCTAGCACCACACGGCTCAGGAAACATCACTGCACCAACGATGGTGAATTGGAGATTGACTAACAAAGTGAAAATGTTCTGCCAAAATGGAATATTACTTTAAAACCTTTGTTGTGTCCTTTAATGGACAGTAAACAGTGTAAGTTGTGTGATATGATTTAAAATCAGGGAAATATAATGCAGTTCCAGAAAAAAACTTTTCTCTTTCTCTCTTTCTCTCTCAGTATATTGAAAAGAGTCAGATTCAGTCAGTTATTCAAGGTTTTCAAGTAGCATCATTGAGATAATAAGTGTGTATATATATTCAGCGCTTGGTGTGAGTGAATTTTTTGTCTCCCACCAACAAGAAAGACACTCACCCCCTTTCTAAAGCATGGATGCGAAACATAAAGCATGTTATTGCATAAGCCTGACATGTATAAGAGAAAGCAGCGTCCCTGCAACATTTATCAGTGTTACAGTGGTGGACCTCAAATGGACTTATGAGCTGCAAGGATTATCACCAAGCAGGCTCGCTTCACACTGAGTCACTGTCAGCAGCCAGCTACAGTAAACGATCCTCGTTAGGGTTTCGTTGAGAGACAGGAAGGCCCCAAAACTGTGGCGATTACAACCTGGGAAGATCAGATGAGAATGAAGCAGCCCTCCATCTCTCCAGAGGAACAACATAGCAGTTGCCCACCATTCAAAATGCAGAAAACAGGGCCCATGATATCAGCTATGATGAGTCCTTCTACAGCAAAACTCCCGTCAGACTGGCTAATAATTGATGGGGCGGGGAAGACAAGACTAGATCTGAAGAAAAAGGAGATCTGACAAAAAAAGAAGGGTCTGGTGTTTGTAAACTGATGAGTCGCCTCTAACAATGTGAGAATCCTCTTTCAGCTTTAAGGAGCCTGTCCCTCCTGTTTGCTGTGTGATGTTGGTGGAAAGTAAAGCTCACCAGGGACCCTAAAATTGTCTTTGTTTGCTGAAGCTGAAGCAGTCATTTGTCAGATCTATGGAAAAGTTACAGTTCTGATATTGAAACTTGGAAGTACGTATTTGGCAGAAGGGGCTTCAATCAATGCTCCATGGCATGGTGCCAAGGAAGTTTTTTTTTTGGTGGTCTATCGATTTATAGAGGTGAACATGTTTTTATCTGTGCTCTCTCTCTCTCCCTATACAGCTCAGCTATGACACATAACAGTATCTGATCAGTTTACAAGTAATACGTTAAATTCAGTGATTTGTTTTAAATCACATTTGTTCATAAAATTTCTATTATGATAAATGCTTGTCACAATTTTTGGCTCCCTTTTAAGCAGCTAATGAAAGTCAATACGACCCATTAGGCTAATGTGACCCGTCCAGATCATGATATATGCCTTTGCAACCGAGGGTGCCTTTGTCACAAAAGTTTCTTGCTTCTTTAAACTATATATTGCTCATTGCTTGTTTATTTTGTACAGCCGCGGCCCATCTGTGTCAGAGCTGCCAATAATGCTGAAGGGTACTGCAGAGGGCATGTTTTATCCAACGGCCTTCAGTGTGTCAGAGATGAAACGGCGGTATGGCAAGACACTTCATGAGCCGTGAACAAAGCGCGTGCGAAGGGACAAACAAGGAGTCGGGACATTACAGACTCACAATAAAACCTTGTCAAAGTTAGACGTGTGTGCTGCACTCCCTGTCCAGGAAAATGACCTATTAACAAAGTATTCCCCTCATCCCACAGGCACAGGGTTATTTTTTATTATTGACCTACACTTCTAGACACATTTATTCTCTGTCTCTACTCCCCTAAATCTGGAGCAGGAGCCCTGGGCTGTAGATGAATAACACAATCTCTTTCATCATCTTGCATTGCCACACATTTTATCTGCTTATTTACTACGGAATTCACCTAAAACAAGTGGATTATCTCTATAGAAGTATCTCAGTGGGTTTGGTGGGTTGGGTTTATTTCCTGTTTTACAAATTTTCAGGTCGTGTTAATCAGGTTATTACAAATAATTAGCATGACATTGACTTGCAGACTCTTTTTTTGCTGCTGGAAATTCCATTTATGTGAAGGATTTAGTCTTCAAAATTGAAAAGTAGATAAAGTGTGTATGTTGCCTCTGATTGTGTTCCAAATCCTGAACGATATCCTTATAGGACGATGGGGGAAACTTTCAAATAGCTACGGAGGAAAACAAGGAAAAGAAATAATCTGTCTGTTCGCCCAAAATAGATAGCTCTGCCGAGGAATGAAAAGATTGTTGCTGTAATGTTTGAAAATCAGACTGAAGGTCACTGCACTGCCTTGCAAACTAAAACCCCTAGCTGTTGTCCTAGATAGTCAATGTCCTTCTCCGTCAGAAGGAGAGCTCACTGTTCAGTGTGTATGAAATGGATAGGGGGTAGAACTGGCCTGGATAAAGTTAGGCAGGAAACTGACAGACCACAGTCATGGAGGGAAAAATGTCCTGGATTCCTTGGATTCCTGGGAATGTGTACTGTGCAATGTTTTATGTGGTGTATCATACAGTTGATGCGTTCGTGTCCAAAGAACAAAGGTATTACATGTAATACCTAAGCCTGCAGGCTTATTGTAGCTCAACTAAGACACAAAAGCTATTTTGAATTGCACCAGCATCTGTGACACCTCTAGATCAACATCCTTTCAAGAGCAAAATCAAAGTAGGTTGGCTTCCACATTCCTATTATACACTTGGTAGTTGTCACTGTTGTCAAGTTTTTGCAGGATTATCTCAAAACATGAGGTGATCACATTATTTGTTCCACAATAATGATAAGTGTATATGTGTATGTATGTAATATTGCAAGTTAGTATGTAAAAAATAGTTGATAGGGGAGAAGGGGGTAATGTGAAACACCCCTTGTATCTAGGCATCCATACACAAAATGTATCATGTTATCACAGATTCAGGAACACTTAAAATCTGTGAATCCATTTCCCTGAATCTGTGATGGAAGAGCTGCGTGAGAAAATTATATTTCTGTTATGTCAAGTGATTCCACCATGGAAAAGATGTTCTGATTTTGTATCTAAATAGAAGAAGTTAGTAGATAAGTAGATATGTAAGGATTTATTATATAGTCATTTGAGGCATTATAATGCACAAAATGAGGTGTGCGGCATAAATGGTGTCAAAAATGGTGGTTGTGGTCTATTAAAATACACACACACACACTCACACACAAATGTTGAGCCGAGTTGTGCATTGATATCCTTAAATTAACTATAAATTAACTACTTCGCCATGATGCTGAAGCAAATATGAGTTATCTAGTGACATAGAAGAAGAAAAAATATGGACCATTCTCCGAGGAGGAGAAACAGGTTGTCTGCCCCTGTGTGCTGGTAAGGACTGGAAAGGACAAAAATAAAGGTTTTAAGACATTTTACTCCCATGGGGATCAACTTCCTGTGCCCTTACGCCCAACTTACCCCTTCCTCTGGGGCAAGATGAACCAAAAGATAATTTTTTAAATGGGTCGTACTTCTGAAACTGTATCAGCTACAAACAATGTTTTAATTTCAATGAATGCCCAACAACCTTTAATACATAGTTATTGTTTGAAATGAACAGCAGTAGCACAAAATGTAAAAACAATGGCTCTTTTTAACTCATTTTATCTATATTACTTTAAAAGTCACCAACTAACCTCAAATTCTCAAACTCTCCAAGCTGCATGTACGTTACTGTCTGAACAAATTGATCAATGAGTGAGTGAATGGGCTGATAATTCAGACATTGGACATTGTTGTAGTCAGGCCACCCACACTGAACAGATTGCTTGTACTGAATGAATTGAAAATGCGGTATGTCGAATACCTCAGTCGCCCCACAGCAGCTTGCATGACTGCTGTCAAGGAGACTGGCTGTTTCAAGGTGAGATGTGTTTAATTAATCTTTTGGGAATTTATCTCATCTGCACAAATTTATAATCATCATTCCCTCTCTGCCTGTTTTTTTATCATTGCATTTCATCAGTGTTTTTATTACTTCGTTTTTAAAAACTATCGTAGATAGAGGCAGATGGATTCCAAACCTCCAGCTCCAGCTCTACTCAGGCACACCTGAACCAATTAAGGTACCATGAAAACGTGAAGCCTCTAATTGGTTCAGGTGTGCCTGAGTAGAGCTGCAGGACAAGGGGGTACTTGAGGACTGCTCTAAGTGATTGGTGGTAGAGCAACAAGTGGATTCATTAGAACCCTGTAGGAATTGATCTTCCTTACTTATAAAGGGCCAGTGGGGGCCAGTAAGGGATCCAGTCAATATGTTGTCAATTCTCATCTCATCTTTGGTTGAGACGGATGTAAACAAAGATGTCATCCCATAGCAAGACTAGTTATGCTCATGAATTCCATTCTTTGACTAACAGATTACACATCTGAAATATGTTCAAATCTGAGGACAAATGAACCTTTCTTTCTCAAGACAAACTGGTATGGTATAGCTGAAATTCTGCTGCTATGAGCAAAGATTGGTGTAACTTAGGGATGCAAATATGATAACTCAATATCACAAGCCCAACTATTCACAAACTGTCTTAATCTGGTGGCCCGCTCTAATAAACATATGTTTTTGTTTATGAGGATGCAATATTTACCAGAGGTACCCTTCTTCCACACATATGCATTTTTCTGAGTTTATCTCTTTAAACTCAAATGTTGTGATAATGTGGACATAAAAACACAAAACAAACAAATAGTTAAAACAGGGGACATTTTCACACACTATGGGCTATCATTGGGGAGAAGTGAGAAGATTGATCCATAATATTAAGAAAAAATGACCATCAATTGACTCCCACTTACAGACAGGATGACTTTATTTAACACTCAAACAGGTTAAATAAAAAGGAGAGGTAGGTCTAATAGAAAGGCACAGATAGACAACATTTAGATAGACAGCATTTTGAACCTGTTGTTTACAGGTTAGCAATAATAAAAATGTATGATTCATTTGCACTTCCGCAGGAAATTTCTCAAAAGATCGGTCATTGATTTCTATGTTTTTTTTTCTGCTATTAGTGGCTAGAACACATCCTCATACTGTCTTCTAGGGACCGAACAGGATCTGGCAGCAGTGCGTACTCCACAGCTAACTAAGAAGTACCAAAGGACTTAATTGGGTCATCAGCTGCATTGATTTGCTCTGGTCACAATGATCACAATCAATTAAGACGTAGTGGCTGAGTGCCTTCCAGATGTCAAGACAAAGCCAATGCTTTTCTCTCTCCTCCTAGAACCCTGTGAGTTGACTGGGGGCTGAGAGTGGTTATTAATAGCCACTGTAGGGGTGTAGAGGGTCTTTGACTATCAAAAGGGCTGAGGTGGTGCCAGGGTTTAGAGCAACTCATCACCTCAATGGGTGAAAGACCACTGACTGCATGCACAAGCTCAATTTTGAACTTCCCTGTTTGGAATGTGTCTCTCTCAAAAAAGACATGGTTCTCTTTGGTTAAAATATTTGTGAAGGGATCACAGCCCAACAATCAGCCAGTGGATGGCAGTGTTGACTGTAAATGGCTGGGCCTGTTGTCCTTCAAAAGAAACTTGGTATGTATTAAGGTATTCAAATTCAACCTATTCAACCTACTGTACTTCACTCGGTTGGGGAAGCTGGATTGTACTCACTTTACAACTTTGCAGGGACAAAGAAAACAATTTGATTCAATGAAACCCCTCCGCTGAGTTGATAGCAGAGAATGAGTTCCATCCTTTTACCTTTCCCTTTAGAGAGATGGTGTGGGCCTTCTAGAAACAAATGGGAAACAAAAGTCATCACTGGGGCTCCCATGGCTGTTTTCACTGCTATGCTGCTGCCTTGCTCTAACATACTTATAGATGAGCAACAGATGGGACCAACAGGAGGGTCCAACATTATGCATATCCAAAGGCCCACTGCACCAATCTGTCTCTTTATGGCTGTTGGTTGTAAAGTTATTTGCCTATAAAATACATTCAGCAGCAGGGAAACCCCATAGCCAGCAGCTGAATGCTACTGGCTATGTACTTGAGGTTCTCATGGGATTGAGCGTGACTATAAAGGCTACTGTTGTGTTTGGCTGTCTATAGCAAATGTTATAGGCAATCCCTTAATGGATCTCACAAACACTTGTTCATCGCATGGTGTTTTATATCTAACAGGGAAAGGGGGAAGGTTCCTGGCATGGTTCCAGAGGTGAAGTACATTGAGTGTATGAAGACTCTGTAAACCACCAGTGTACATTCAACCCAAAAGCAGTAGTCTTATAATCTATCAGCTCTGGGGTTCTTGATAATCAAGGCACCTGGAAAATTGGAACTTCAAGAGCCACTTCACTGCTTGTATGGCAGCCCAAAAGAAACAACAATAAGGACACGTACTAATAGCTTATTCTTTATGCTTGTAACAAACACATGTTTAAGTGTGTGCAGAATTTCTGGATATATTTATTTGCAGCAATAATACCTAAAACAGGTTGATTTAATAAAGCAACCAAATGTCTACATAACTGGTGCAGGATACTTTATTGATCCCTGTAGGGAAATTCTATTTATACTTGCCCTTCCTCAGAGAGGTCAGGGTGCAGGGCCAGATATAGAACAACAGCCCAGAGCTGGTAGGGATTGTCCTGTTCAAGGAGACTTCAGCGGGGTGGATGCTTGTTAGCAAAGGGGCTTATACCCTGCATGGCTCTGCGGCACCCTGCTGCCCCAACATGCAGTGACAGAAAAAAAGATGGTGGTATGGTATGATGAGGCAGCCTGATCTAATCACTGGTGCAAAATGTATATCATTATCAGTCAAAAGTGCCAAAACTGAAGAGGAGCAATACTTCAACCATGTGACTAGCATCTCAGATCTGACCAAACCTCTGAGACAAAACGACAAGTATGTACATAGACTTGCAATGGTGACACAGGCGTTAGGTGATGAACAAAACTGAATGGCCATGTTGTTGTCAGGTGTTGTGAGTTTAGATAATTAACTACATCCACTGGGGTGCCCAACAATGCCTCTTAGCAATTCTAAAATCGTTAGTTAGAGTTTATTGGGTGTTTTACAGTGGCTTTGAATGTGAGGCTTTGCAGAAGCATTCACTGGTAACGTGAAGTAATTTAAACAAGGTATAGCTTTCGAAATATCAGGCTTGCTATCTTATAGAGACAACAGAGACAGAGGCAACAAGAAATCTTACTCAACTTTAGAGAAAGAAACGTCTGAATAATTGCCATCATACACAACACCGCCTACTGCTTTCATTGCTTGGCAGATTTGTTTACACAGCTATTGATTTACTTAGCATTACCTAGCCTAGCTAGCTAGCTAGCAAGATTAGTAACTACGTCTAAGGCAGTGGCCTTACTATTATATTACTTTGCTAAACTTTGACTACAATTGCTACATTTATCTTAATACTAAGATAACACTTCATTATTTTAGAGTGGGAAAGGAAACAGAAATCGGCACCATAAAATCACTTATATTGACTCTTACAGACCCCAGTTTTTCATGTGTTCAATAAAATGAAGCAACGATGTGATCAAATGTGATTAGGCCATCAATAGAAACAATTTGGTTTGCATGTCTGGCTCAAAAGACACATCAGCAAGTCAAATAACCTGTCAAAGATGTAAACATAAAAAATATAGTTTAATATAAATTAGACAAAATACTTCAATAATCAAATAAGTGCATCTCCTGGCTATTGATTTCTAGGAACACAACCCTAAAGCATATGAAGCAAATGAAAAGATATCACACAGATGCATGCGGGTGTCCACACCAGACAGGCGTTGCTGAGGGTCAATTGTCAAGTCAAGTCAAGCCAATATTAGATGCATGTTAGTCAGACGTTCGAGAATATCTCCCACAATTAGGCAGAAGTCAGGCAGACGTTACTCAGAGCTAAGTCAAGTACTGCTGACCTGTCGGTGGTCTTCCAACAGAACGTCTGGTGTTGATGCTGTGGTACTTTTCTGCAAATGGCCCATTAGAACCGAGGACCTGGATTATACATTTTATACTTTCTTTCCAAACTATTTTGATTATGTATAAGACTTGTATGAGGGATCTATTGTCAGTGTATTGTCATTCCTCAACAAAAGTGACATTATACTTCCCCAACACAATTTCCTCCTCAAAATGGGTGCAGTGGATCACAAAAAGCTTTGAATCCAGTTACTATCTAGAGATCTGATGAAAGCCAAACTACAAATTACTGGATGGCTGCACACTAGGAACCCCTACATGTGTTCCATTGGGGAGGAGAGTTTTTGCACTCAGCACTAATAAATATTTCACGTTAATGTTTGTAGGCTAATGTTGCATTGCAGGATTTGTTTATTCACCATGTGTGGGCTAAGTGGGGAGCTTATGATCCTCAGAGCACAAAGTAAATAGTGTCACAGGGACGACAGAGAGAGCCAAAGGGAGCAACAGGGAGGGAGATGTACCGATGACATTGAGTCCCAGGCAAAACACTGAGAGAATAACTGAGAAATAGTTGTAATGATGTCATGTGAAGTAGCTTAACATGTGATAAACTATACTGAAATCATCAGCAGGTGATTCTAACAAACAGGCCTAATAAAGGGGAACACAAATCACCCTCAGGACCTTGCACTGATGTAGCAATAGGCCTATTCTGCACAGTATTAAGTCGTAAAGGGTGCAGAAAGTTTGTATTTGGGATCCTTTGCATTATCTTTCAAAAATTCCCTGACACTCATGAGCAGAACAGTAGAAGGAAAGAGGAGGGTATGATGGGTTTCACCACTGATCAGCGTGCATCCTTCCAATTTAGATTGACATCGTGCCTTTCAGGCCTGTTCGCCACTGCTGAGGAAGCACAAAATGTATCCAGTATTATTTGAGGAATTGTATCCCTCCTGAAGCAAGGCAGAGCCCAGTCAAACATTTACAGCCACGGCAGCAGGCTCTGCCACTCACCATTAAGACTGCTCTCCTGCTCTCACAGTAAACCCACAGCAGCTGACAAACCTGGAAACCTTTGTGCCTGGTGGAGTGCAGGGGAATGAGCCAATTAGAGGTGTTTGTCTGGGGAGTAGCAATCATGAAACAACTCACTGCGGCAGCCGTTCAATATGGCACCTTTTTGACTAGAAAAGTAATAAAAACAGCAGTGTTTTATTTGCTTGTCTGTAGAACATTTTTTTTTTACTATTCTATCAAACAAAAACCACCCAAGACCCTTTGAATATGTATTATATTGTATTCTTTATTGCACTGCCTAAAGACCTTCTTATCAAAACACGGGATAAGCTCAGAGTTACCTGACAAGAGTAAACTTGTTGAATGATCAGTGTTAAAATGCACTCTCAAGCCAATACTCTATTCAACATAAAATGACTATTGTTTCCTTAGAGAGGCTTTAGAGAATCCTCTGCAGACAAAGGATAGGGTTTCACTAACTTGTTATGTCTGACTATGACAATAGACCACCAGTGCTCTCTACTGGCAAGAGAAGAAAATGAGAATTCAGAAGTATCCTTAGTCTCTACTACAAAGGTTACAAGATGATAGACTATATAGGCCAATAGGGCACAGTCAAATGAGTCAAATTCAATTCATATCACTCCACTCCTCATTCTGGTTTGTTCACATACTTCATAAGATACTATTCTTTAGTAATTACCAGGGTTAATTAACTGTGAAAAACTATGCTAAGTAAAAAACATATCATTAGCCATGTCAACACATTTACTGACGTACACACTGCTGAAATGTGTATTGCAATATTGTAGGCCTATTAGATGTAACATGGTGGGTTCAACTTGATGCATTTTCTCCATAGACCAGCGGCAACAAGCCAATCACCGAAATTCATGTGAAATGACTCAGTTTTATCAGAATTTGGTTGTCCTTCAGAGCATGACCCAGATACCAAGAAATAGAGTAAACAGAAAGTTAGTCATTACAGTCATAGACGCAATCCGGAAATGAACCTCTGGAACTGACGCTATCCTACATAGATAAGTAAATAAAATAGAAATCTAATGTCCCTAACATTACCACTAATAGGCTTCATCAAATCTCTAACACTTATGCCTGAAGGTGATTGTTGATTTTATTCATATATATGGGGTGTCATCCTCCCTCATGTTTTCCCTTGCCTTTGTAAAGCAGTGAACCATTAACAGAGAAAAATAAATATTATTTCAGTCATAGGTCTGGTACATTGGGTTCATCTTATCTCCTTACCATTGTATATCAGTCAAAATCTACAGTAAATGCACTCAGTGACAGGACCCTAGCTTTAGTAAACAGCAAAGGCCACTTAGACATTAGCCTTATTAGCCTGTATATGTGTAAGGTACAATGAGTACAATTCAAGTCCATACATATAATTATCATGACTGATTGAGGCTATTATCTGTCTGTCTTCGTTTTAATGGCCTAATTACTGTATAATCATGAGGGAAATCAGGTTATGGACATTTTAAATTATCAGTTGATATTGGTAATTCCTAGGTAATTGGAGGCAATTATTTATTGACAAAACATATTGTTATAAAACAATATTACATAATGTTTTACATAATGTTTTATTTTCTATTGTCTTTTTTGGGGGGAAAAAGTTCAGTACACCTAAATTTACTGGCAACAATCAACAGAAGCGATATGTCAATTAATGGGTTAATTCTACAAATTCAGTGGGTCTGGCTTTAAAAAAAAAGTTTTTGGGCTTGACTTTCCATTCTGCATACAAACAATTGCACAAAGGTCACTCATTCAGTATTTCACTGCCTCTCCACCTTAAATCAAGAGCACTGAGAATTAAGGTAAGATAATACACATGATTTAGGCCATGAAGCATCAAAAACATTTAGAACAATGCACAATAATTAATTTGATTACACAAAAACTGAGGAATGACATTTCAAATACATGCTGCTCTTTATCACCTGAGTCTCAAAGAGGGTGTTGATGTTTTGATGCTTACATACTGCTTGACACTCTATACCCACAGCTGTTATGCAAACCATTGTGCTGTTGGTGTTGTGGGTACTGGGAACATCACTGGTGTTGCCAGACTCTGACACAGGGGACGAGAAGCTGACCGAAGCACCTATCCCATGTTCCAAGGGATGCACCTGTCTGCATGACGACTACAGCTTGGAGCTCAATGTGTACTGTAGTGCTCATAACTTAACACAAGTCCCATCTGACATGCCGATAACCACACATTCCCTCTGGCTGGACGCCAACTTGTTCACCTCTCTCCCAGCAGCCTCTTTTAAAGATCTTACCAACTTGGACTTTTTGAATCTGCAGAGTGGCCAGTTGGTGACACTTGACCCTCAGGTTTTCAAAGGGCTTCGGTCACTAGCGCACATTCACCTTGAGCGAAACCGCCTCCGGATGTTACCAGGTACAATCTTCCAGAATACACCTAACCTTGCCTCGCTAAGTCTGCATAACAACCAGCTCTCTCGTATCGAGGAAAGGCTATTCGCTGGCCTCTCACACATGTGGCTTCTCAACCTGGGGTGGAACTTCTTAGCAGTCTTACCTGAGACCGCTTTCCATGACCTGCATGGCCTACGGGAGCTGGTCTTGGCAGGGAATAGACTTGCTTACTTACAGTCACAGCTCTTCCAAAGTCTCACTGAGCTCAAAGAGTTGGACCTAACCGGAAATTACCTCAAGGTCATCAAAGCTAATGTGTTTGTAAAACTCACAAAACTGCAAAAGCTGTACCTTGGCCAGAACCAAATTGTTACAGTGGTACCCAGAGCCTTTGTAGGCATGAAGTCACTAAGATGGCTGGATCTCACAAACAACAGGCTAACTGCTCTCCATGACGAGACTTTCTTGGGTCTCCACAGTCTTCACGTGCTGCGTCTTTCCAACAACTCTATCACTGGAATTAGGCCCAGGACCTTCCGTGATCTGCAGTACTTAGAAGAGCTACGTCTCAGTTACAATAGGATCCGAGCCCTGGGCGAGAGGATCTTTGAAGGGCTTGGTCATCTGGAGGTCCTGGAACTAGAGCACAACCAGGTGCAGGAGGCACAAGTGGGTAGTTTCACAGGCCTCTCTCACGTGGCTGTCATCAACCTGTCTGGAAGCTGTTTCCACAGTCTACCAGACCAAGTGTTCAAAGGCCTTTCAAAGCTACACAGTCTTCACCTGGATAGGGGCTGTCTAACAAGGGTGACAACCCAATCGTTTACTGGACTCTCTGGTCTACGGCGACTTTTCTTGCAGCACAACAACATCTCTGTGGTGGAACGCCAGAGCTTTGTGGACCTGGTAGGCCTGTTGGGGCTAGACATGAGTTTCAACAAGCTGGAGGTTCTCACCACCCACACATTCTACGGCCTCAAGAATTTGGAATACTTGCTATTGTCCAACAATCTTTTTCAACAATTTTTGCAGAATGGCACAAAGCAGCTACTGCCCAAGCTACGCTATCTTGACCTGAGGAATAATGCTTTGACTAGCATTTTCCCTGATTTCCCAGAGAGTCTGGAAAAACTTTTGCTGCCCGGGAACCAGTGGAAATGTGATTGCAATGCCCTTCCGCTCAGAAACTACAGCTTGAGGAATCCACTGGTGATACCTCGTCAAGTGGAGACCCACGCAGAGGGCGAAGAGCCTGACACTACTGTCACCATTTACAACAACATTACATGCAGCAGCCCACCAGACCTAGTTGGTCAAGACCTACGGGATATTGCCAATGACCACTTCCTCAGCTGCTGAGTGGACATGTCATAGACAAGGCCAGACAATCGGTCAGTTAACAGCACAAAATGGTTTGACTAGTTAACTTGGTTAGTCAGTTAACAATTTCTGATTTCTAGGTTGAAACTGATACATTGATGTGTTGATTGGGATTTAAGTGATGTAAGAGGGATGTTTAGTTATAGACTATAAAATACATACATTGTGATTCAAGATGTAATTTCACATATACCAGATAATCAAATGACACCATCTCAGGCTTGATATAAGATGTCATTTTTTTCATGCAATATTTCAGAGTGACTAAGAAAATTAGTCACTCAGTATTTGTATTTGTTTTGCTTCACGTTTTTCAAGCTATGTTTAAATTATGTGGTTTAATTATGAATTATGACTTGAATTAGTAACTTCTATTTCCAGTAATCCAGTACAATTTTACGTTTTGCGTTAATTGACTTCATACTACATACAAAATAGAAAGACGGGCTGTATATAATTTCTATAATATGAATGAGTGAATGTTTGGGAGCCCCATCCTAAACATTAAATGCCCATGTAAATGTCCATGTAAATGTCCATGTAAACATTAAAATTAAAAGAGAAACAAGAACAAAAAAGACATCTGCATATCATTTTTGGCACATTCTATTGACATTATTATTATTTATTATTATTATTATTATTATTATTATTTATTATTGATGTTAGTAATGTTATTAATAGTATTGTTAATATTACAGTTGATATTGTTGTGTATTATTTATATATAAACTAAAATTTGGCCATTATTTCACTTAACTTTAATATTAAGTATTACGTTTATAAAATTACGTTTGGAAAAGGTTACAGACAGGCTTTATTTTAGAAACCAAGGGCCACAGAGCTACCTCCAGTTGCAGCGGCATAATGAAAAGAAGGAAATGATTATTACTCAATTTCCTGGTCTAAAAGTTGTTGTATACATCACTTTTACCATCAGTTGTTGTTGACATGTTTTGCGCTTTCACGACTCAAGACACGCCGCCTAAACGTCACACACGGGCAACTCATACTGGGTTGTTCTTGTGCGACTCAAGAAGTCGTAATATCTATATTTCCTACAGCAATGTTGACGAACCACACGTGCAGAGTATTCCCGTTGCCATGGTAACCATAGACTCACTACTGGGGGTGGGAACTTGCCCGCCAGTTAACGAAATATCTGTACAGAACGTTACATAAAGTTTTATATAAACTTTAAAATCTGGCTTGTAAGTTTGCTCCTGTTAACTCAATGATATGGACTTGAATCCCTCGTCGCAGTGGAACGCACTTTTGGAGAGTATAAAACCACACATACCGTCCATCGACACCGACTCCTCATCAGTAAGTTTCCTCCTTCCTGAAGTATGTGCTAGCATTAAGTTAGCTAACTGTCGACAACAACATAGCAGATAAGGTACTTTCCGTTAATTAACTAAAGTAGCTAACATCAAATAATGTTTCGCCTTACAGTCCGACAATGAAGAACACATAACCATATTTAGACGACCAGCAGTCGTTTCCTGTTCCCAGGAGGAATTACAATGTCTTTCATTGGAAGATACTGAACTTGAGGTCAGTTCATTTTCAGTTCATGTAAGTTAACGCTAACTCTAATAAGTAAGCTTTACACATCTCTTGTTTTTGTAGACCTCCTGAATTGGCATCAACAGCACCATCATAAATGATGAGCATGAATGTTCATTGGTTTGTGTGTGTGTCTGTTCCCTTCATAAGAAGCAGTCAGCATGCTGGTCAGATGAGACCTCCTACAACCAGAGTGTGAAGTATGAAGATGAAGCTTTGGAAAGCACTGCTGCAGCTCAGCGGGGCACACAACACACTCCTACTGATGTTGAGGTAAGTGGATTGTATTGGTAGCCATACATTAATTTGCATTAGGCTAATTCCTATGGAGAATAAAGGACACTAGAGCAATTGTTTCCTTTCCTTTCCTTTCTGTGCACACCCACTGCAGACTGATGCTTGCAAAAACAACAACAAACCGAATGCCTTTGTAAAGCCACATTTGGACAACAGAAAATTTGATGAGGATTTCCCTGTTCTCTCATTTGCGGTGAGTTTCCAGTTTGGGAGAACCATAAGGAAACATTTCTCCACTATTGAATATGCATGTTTGATGCTGATGAATATTCTTTAGATTTTGTATTTTCTCATCTAACAAACTACTATTTTTGTAATGCACATAAAATCAGCTGCTTGACCAATGGGATTTGGATGATATCCTCCAAACTCTCGGAGAGGATGGGCTGTCTGCACGAGGATGTTTGTCAGGTGAACGTACAGAAACACATGCAGGTAAGTACAGGCCCTACACTATGTGTACTATAGTAAAAATGCATGAGGGATAATAATGTTATTTGATAATTTGCGTATAATTTATGGTGTATCTAAATGAATGTACCCGTTTGTGTTATAAATTCAAAATCAATTTTGCTGATAGAGGGTGACAATGAAAGGTCCCAGGGGGATATAATGGAGAGGTTAGTTACTTTCTGCACGCGCCAGTCATCTGGGGTTGAATCAGAACCTGTGTCTCAGTCAGAGTTTCTCCACAGCCCCCCCCATATCAGGTAAGTTAGAATCAAAAATAAAGTTCTGTGAGCGTAATGGCGAAAAGAAAAAAAAAGAGCATGCATTTTGTGTGTCATGTAGGCAGAACAGTGCGTGGAGCAAATTGGAAAGTATGGCAGAGTTGCAGCTGAGCCGCCAGGAATGTACCACCGTATATATTGACTTGCGTTGCCCTGATCCTTCAATAAAAACACCAAAAAGGTGCCTTGGCATTTCATCCGAATCCAAGACACTAGCCAAACATAGCTCTCACCAGGAAACACCACCCGCAAAGAAACCAAATCTTAGAGTGCAGCCTGGATCACGAATGGGGGACAGGTAAATATTTCCAGCATTAGAAATATTAGTCACGCTTCAGTCCACTACATTTCATTTCAGTTCACTTTGTCATTTTGCTCTGCTCCTAGGGAGGTAACTGGCAAGAGTATGTTACTTCGGAAATTACGGGAGATGAATGGAAAGGAGAACAAACATTTCAATAAGTACACAGATCCTCATGATTCGGCACTGGAAATCCAAGGAGAGGAATTGAAAGACAAGCCTCCCCAACCTTTAGTTCTTAACACTGATCATGCATTTGTTAGTTACCAAGAACAGAGAGAGCAAGTTAAGCAGACATCGCAACATGAACACCAGCACATTCTAAAGGAACTGGAGAGACATCGCCCAACCAAATCTGTCAGTGACAAGCAGCAAGCTGCTGAGAAGACTGATGTTCTTTATGATACTGTAAGAAGTCCCACAAAAGTCAGCAATACACTTTAAATAAAAAAATGTCTCTACCTGTACTTATTGTGTTTTGTTTTTCAGGAAGCATCCCACCTACAGGCAATCAATATCCTACCAGCAGATATTGAAAATAAGGAGTGTGTGCTACTGACTGTCAGCCTCTCTAGCCCCTGTATGGTTGCAGGCAAAAGTCAGGGAAAAGCACAAAATCTGGATTCAGCTGTAACCAAATCCCACATATACAATGTTTTAGTGGCTTGGTTTCTGTCTTTGGTTAGTAAATAATTTTTTCTCCTTCCTCCTAATGTATGTCAAGTTTACTGGCTGTATTTGGGACATTGAGTTGATGCTGTAGTACACAGAGGTCACAGGTCTATGTGTGCTAGGTTGGTCCAAGCCCCCGGTGTAATGAAGATGAGGCTGGTGCAGACATCCCATTCTGGGTTGCAGGACTTCAGCAGCTGTGGAGGGAGGATGGACTGGCTTTGCATGTATTTGCAGTGTCTCGTGGCGAAAGCCCTCAGCACTCTTATAAATCAAGGGTGAATGGCAAAAATTTGACTTACTCTATAGGCTTCACCATGTCTGATGATCTGAGCATTCATGCTATCCTTTTGTTTCTTTTATAGAAAAGGAGTGTGGATGCCCACCACATGTTCCATCACTGTGTCTGCAGGTTTCTCTCTAAGACCTCGCTCAGTGTAATTGCCCACTGGCTACCTCAGCTCAAAATCTTATTGGACCAACAAGCCTATGCCTCAGCCATCCACCTGCCTTCCTCCTGCCTAAACTGTTTCATCACTGTCAGCTCAGACAAAACGGTGGGTTGCTATAGACTGGGTACGACTTAATGCATTTCTAAGCACTCAGATGCATTCTGTTTACTATATTTTGTTCCCTTGGCTTTGTATTTCAGGTAATAGATAGGATATTTGGTCTCAGTCCAGGCTTTTACTGGCAGACTGTGGAAACTCAGGAGCCTATTTGTCAGAGAGCAGAGACTATACCCACACAACAGTTGCACACAGAGGTGAGGACATTGTCCTTGAACAGTGTACTTTTCAATAGTTATTCTACTGATGCCAAAACAGTGGGTTGTATTCATGGCAGTAAATACAGATTAACTGATGCTGTTACTTGTCTTGGGTTCTTGTTGTAGGTAGCCGTTGCTCTGGGCTACAAAGCCTTGTTCCTACAGCCCCTTGTGACTCACCACACCCTCCAGCTCCTCCTCAACGTGGGACTTGATGTGAGTGGTCTGCGGCTCCTCTATCCGCCAGGGGACAGTGCTGGTAAGACATAACTAGTCTTTAGGGCCTTGTGTATTTAATTATTACCTCAGTAACACATTTCCCTTTGGCTAATAGGGGGTGTACCAAATATCCAGGAAAGTGATGAGGCCTGCCAGCCTGTCCTTGCCCTAGCTGTTCGGGGGCCTCATGCCTGTTCAGTGTGGCAGGATTTAACTGGTCCCTCAGATCCTCTGTTGGCCAAGAAGACAGATCCAGCATCCATCAACGCTCTCCATTGTAAGAGCAAAGACCTTCCACTCTTCTACTCTCCTCGCCTCGCCAGTGGAGTGCACAGGGACTTGTGCTTGTGGTTTTCAGGAAGACTTCAAGGAGGAAGCCCACAGAATCACAACCAAGCTCTAAATAATAGGTTTGTGGTCAAATGTCCCAGATGCAGCACTTCATCTAACAGGATGATATTTTTGACTTTTTTGACTTATGAATATTTATTTTTCCAAATCTTCTACATTTTAAGAATATAATTATTTACTTCATATTTTCTGACCAAACTCACTCAAAAATGTATTGAAGTCTCTAAGTATAAAGTTATTTACTAGTGATTCATGCGTTACGCTTTTTTTTAATGAATTTGAAAAATTCTCACATGCAGCACTGGATCCTGATGGCAGGGAGTTGCAGGCTACCCCACTTCCAAAGATGAAAGCCTCTTGAGTGCAAGCATTTCAAAGGCAGCAAAGCCGACTGATTCTTAAGGATTCAAGCAGTTGTTTAGAGAGAGGGGCTTAAACCAAGTCTAATTATGATGCCTTAACTGATAGTGCCTTGAAAAACACATGAGTTTTTGAAAATGTAGTAACTTTCAATGCTCAAACAAAATTGAAAGCAGCTGCAATGAAATGCCTACAGGCAGTTGCAAAAATACTGTGGAAGTCAGGTGACATTCATTTGTTTTTGCTGTACACATGAAATTTGCGTTGAGTCAGAGATGTAGACATTCTACAACTGAAGCCCCATTGAAAGTTAAGATGCTGTATTTGGTAATTGCTAGGGTGTCTCAGAGGTTAAGAGTTACAAACATTTAATGTATGTAAGAGGTACGTGACCAAAGTAAATTCTTACCAAACACGTTTTAACATGCCAGTAACTGAATTTGATGATATTGACTCTGATGATATTGATTCTTTATTATGAAGTAACCAACAAAATCCCTTGTGTACGTAGAGTTGTGCCTCCAGGGGATGGGGTGGGGGGCAGCCTGTCCAGTTCAACCAGGGCATCTGCCACTCTCTGTGCCACAACTAAAGGTAAATCAACAGTAAGCTAAAAAACAACAAAGGGGAATCGGAAAAAATTTACATTTTGTTTTCAAACGAGTAGAGATGCTAATACAGCTAAGTCAAACCTGTCCCCTCTTCCCCTCTGCATAGCCGACATGCTCCTTGTGGTGTCGCCTGTCGAGGCTGCATGCTGCTACAGCCGAGTGCTGGCTGTGTGTGAACGCAGAGGCTTCAGTCTCAAGGGGCTGCAGAGGCTACAGATCCTCAGCAAGTGGGCCAAAACCCTCGGACTCAGCAGCCAGCAGGTAGAACTAGGACACTCTTATGGATCAAACTGATATCAGTCTTTGAAGCTTTCATCTGAAGATTTAATAAAATAGAACACAATACAACTTCAATTGTTTCGAAGGTAATTTCAACGTTTTCTGTAGATTTTCTGACGCCAGATAGTGAATTTTTAGTATATTTCTATAGTTGTGGGAGGCCACCATAGCTAAATAAATGTATCAGAAGCACTACATTTCCCTTGTACTTCTTTACTTTTCATCATAACCTACTTGTGCATTTTGCCAAGGTACTTGTGTTCTGCAATCCTCCTACTGTAACGCTGGATCAGGAGGAGGTGGAGCTGTCGTCTCACTGTCTGGTCTTACTTCTGAGGAAGGAGAATGTTTTGCGCCACTCTACTAGTCTGCCAGCAGGTAGGAAATCCCATCTCAAATCCCATATA
Source organism: Hoplostethus atlanticus (assembly GCA_034670405.1). NCBI lineage: Eukaryota > Metazoa > Chordata > Actinopteri > Trachichthyiformes > Trachichthyidae > Hoplostethus > Hoplostethus atlanticus. The sequence goes on along the minus strand of JAXDDX010000078.1, from coordinate 2,116,403 downwards.
TTACATAATTAATCTCCAGAAACTATTAAAAGTAAACATTTGAAGGGCAAATGCATAGAACAACTTCTGATTGTCTAGAAATTGCAGACAGATACCGTAGAAAAACTGCATTGTCAAATTTTTCTTTCTCATTAAAGTAACCTCGGCCATTTGTGTTGTTTTTTTCAGCCCTGATGAGAGAGTTTGAGGCACAAAAACTGCTGGGTTGCATCCGCTCCAGGCTTAATGGTGTTGAAGCGGTGCAGCCAAGCTGCTGTTTTCACATCTTACCCTACAGCGACAGCCTGCTCAATAACTTTGGTAAGCACTGCATAGTCAATGTCAGTGAAGATTCTAGTAGAGCCTCCTCTACCTGTTGCCTGTTCATGTTTTTCGTACATCTCTCCTTTTCAGTTCGGTGTATGTGGGCAGTGTCAGAACCTTCTAGTGTGGTCCTGTCCAGTCGGAAAGTGTCCAAAGCATCCAGCCCTGACATGGAGCAGGTGGTGATTTTTACTCTGTGTGGGAAGGATATGAGCCAGGGACTGAGCCTCCTACACAACATTTTGACAGGGGGGGCAGGAGGTGGGTTCACAAGTTCACAAGTATATTTCAGAACACAGCAACACAGTTTTGAGGCAAGTTTGAGAGCTGTGTGAAAAGTCTCAACTAAGGTGTGACAATTCATTGTTCATTTTTTGCTTATTTAAGACAATTTTAAGACATTTTGTGAGTTAGATACTGTTCAATTAAGAACGGACATGATTTATAAAAAAAAAAAATCAAATGCTGCACACACATGACACATGACAAAGTTTGACAGCTCCTAGGTATGGAGGAGTGAAGATTATTACCTCATGGATTGACCTGAATTTGGCTCTGTAAAAAAAACTATTTTATTACACCAGAATTCTCTTCACTTGCCTTTCCCCTGCCATACTTTCAAGACGATGTAGAGCATGCTGGGTACGAGCTGCTTGGCCTGAAGTGGCTGCCTACGTTGACTCGACAGCAGGCGCAAGAGCTGAGTCCTTACGAGGTGGGAGACCGGCTCTGGCACGGCAGCCTGGTCAGCCTGATGTCATCCCCTGCCCTCGTGTGTGCTCTCAGAAGGGTGGATGCTTTTGCTTCGCTGCGGAAGCTCCTAGCGCACGATTACCCTGGCAACCTGAGTGTACTGATGTCACCCACCCCTGAACTGGCCTTCAGACAAGCCTCCCTCTTCTTTACCGAGGGAGAGATGATTCCGGGTAAATTCACTGTCTCGCATCTGGGAGGCAACGTAGGCAATACAATGCACTCCTTGGTGGCTAACATAAGTAAATGGATGTATTATATTTCATGCTCTGAAAGTATCTGAATAGGCCAATCATAGTTCTCTCCTCTACAGATCACAGCGCACGCCCATTACTGAAATTCCTGCCCCGAACCTGCAGCACAACTGGTGTGTATTGTCGATCACACCCAATCCTTCTTAACATATATAACTAGTATCTCAACGGTTGCAAAGTGCCTTACAATTACACACTTGAAGTACCCATCACTTAAAATGGTCCTTATATTGTAGGTTCTCTGAATGAGCCCCAGCTCAGTCGCATGGTGCAAGGTGAGTTCAGACGCTTCAGTTTAACGTCATTGCATTGGTTTGAGAAACTGAAGTAACTAACTGAAAAACTATCTATGACTATCTTGCATGCACACATGATTCTGGATAATAGTTCATATCCATGCTGTAAGATTTGTTGGAATTGTTTGGCTTCATCAACAAAAGGAAAATCTTTTAGTGAAGGACTTGGTTTTCCAGGGATATGAACATATCCAGGTTATTGTAACTGTAGCATTGAAATGAACCAAGTCGTGAATGTAATACTCCAGAATATTGGTGTTGTTAGTGATGTTGTACAGCACTAACAAACTCACTTCCTGTTCAGGTCCACAGATGCTGCTCACTCTGTGCCTGTTCAAGCCGAAAGTCTGGAATCATACTCTGGCCAAAATACTCCACAAAGTCCAGCTAAGTGGCTTCATGTTGGTGGGCCTGCGCATGGAGACCCTGGATGAAAGCAATGCTGCATCACTGGCGTCTGTAGAAAATGTAACTTTTGAAAACATCTGTAGAAAAAGAAGAAAAAAAGAGCTTTGCACTGATGCTACTGTAAGCTTTAATAATTCAGTCACTTTCTTAGTGTTTCTTTCTCCTTGCGGTGTGTAGGACCCCTCAGACTTTGAAGCCCATGTGCAGTACCTGTGCTCTGGCCCCTCGCTGGCTCTCTGCCTCCAGAGGGAGAACGCTGTCAAGAGACTGCTGGATGTGCTGGGCCCTGAGGACCAGGACCAGGCTCGCGCTCAGGACCAGTTTCTGTGGAGAGCCTGTTATAGCATGGGTTATTTACACAGTGGCATCTATGGTCAGTGCCCTCAACCTTGTACTGGTACACAATCCAAACCTTGTAATCAACAGAGAACAATCAGTAATTCAACAGAATGGCTTGCTATAGTATGTCTAAAATGTCAGTAACCAATGTTGTAGGATCAGGATCATATCAGAGAGCAATTGAGGACGTGAAGAGGCTCTTCCCAGAGGGGCTATGCTGCACTGAGACCAACACAATGAGACACAAGCAGGTAAATGCCACATACAGGGCTACAGGTGACCAAGCTTCCAACTTTAGGTGGGTATCCTACTGTGTCTGTGTATGGCCTTTATTTTCAGATCAACAAACATTTGTTTTTTGTTGTTATATTTCAGATACTCTGTATGTGCTCAGACCCTGTAGCCTCTCTGGCACGTGAACAGAGCCACACTCTGACTCCCGTGGCCAAGGACAGGGCATCATTATCACTTCTATCAGGACTACATGGAGGTTTGGTCTACTTATCTGATTGGTTTCAAGTATCATTATACAGGAAGTAGTTTCGAGTAAGCAATCTGGTCAAAGATGTATTCCAACCACATCATGATCAGTTGGATAAAGCATCCTATCAGTACACAAGCGTTGTTCACTGTTGTTTAAATGCAATAATACCCATAAGACGTCGGCTCTGCCTTGTATCTAGCTGCACCAGTCATACCTATGAGCATAGTAAAGAACACCTTGGGTATTATTGCTATATTAACACCACTTGGGAATCTACAAATTGAAAATTGCTCAATCTTTTAGCAACCAAACAAGGCTGATGCAAAATAGAACCCTTTAAATGATTTACTCATTCATTGGCACATTGGCAAGGATTGTTGCTGGAATGGATGTTGAAATGTTATGACTCAGCTCCAGATGACCTTTGTAAATTGTGCTATCCTGTTTTGCTTGTTTGTTGGTACCAGGGTCCTTGATAAACAGTGCTCTCTGCCAGACAACCTGCCTACTGCTACCCTTAAACTGTCCACCGCTCAGCCAAGCGCCGTCTCACCTGGACCTGCTGGAGTGGCTGCTGAGGTCAGGCTGCCATCTGGTGGCAGGGAGGATGACTGTGCTGGATGAGGAGCAGAGGCAACACATCGCTGAGATACTGGCACTGCCGTCAACAAGAAACGGGAAGGACTGTGTAAGGAAGGAATGCGGCTCTGAAGTGTAGGTTTGCTCTAAATTAACTGTATACTTTAATGCAGTAAATGCTTATCCCGGGTCTCTTGTGTCCGCTTCAGATGGCTCATCTTCACGTGGGTCCCTGTCTCGTCATTGCTCTACAAAGGGATAATGTTGTGACCTGTTTTGACTTGATTCTTGAAAGGTATGGAAACAGGCTAGTCAAGGATTTAGCCTATCTGTAAATATAACACTTTTCCTCATGGCTTTACTTTTGCACTGCAGCATTTACAGAGAGAGGTCAGACCTGGAAAAAGTGGGGGAAATGATTATCTACCCAAGCACTGAGAAACAGGTAATTTTGCAGGTGCACATTCACCTCAGACATGATTCAGTTTTTGCATTTTTTATTTCCTGAGCTGCTGTAAGCTTTGTTGTATGGTCAAAATGATAGTTTTCAGTTGGGCCATTAAACATTACTTTGTTGTTCAATAACAAGGCAGCTTTGACCCATGTTTCGCCTTCTCCTTCAGGCCAAACAACTGATATGCTACCTGTTTGCCGTCTTGTCTCCTGAGAGCTATCATGCCATTGTGCCACAGGAATCGAACATGCAACCTTCCTAATGCATTGCCCACAAGCTAAGCAACATCGAGAAGCATTAGTAGGATGCCTGCTCTGAAAATTAATTGTAATGTGAATTGTAATTCACAATTCAAATTGTAGAGTATATCAACTCAATGTCGGTTCTCCCAGACACCAAAATGTTATATGTGCAATATGTTTTGTACAGAAATAAAGTCTAACACTATTATGGGTCTTACCTAATCTTTTTATGTCGTAAAACAATATTTAAAGCTCTATCGAAAGGCTCGTGTTCATGAGACAAAAAGTATTCCACACATTTCAGATGAAAAATTACTTTAATTCGTAAGATAAAAAATAATTTTGTGAATTCTGTAAACCATTGCATAACTGTAGTGTAACATTTTAACAAGTGTTAACAAACTAGTAATACACTACAGAAAATATGCAGTACACAATTCTTGATGTAGAAAAAAGAAATCTAGTTAACTAAGATACTTGCACCTAGTCTTGTGTTCATAACACAAAAATATCAATATACCAACAGAATATTTTCCAAGATTATCAGGAGAATGTGTCCTACATATCCATATACCTTGTCACAAAAGGGACGTTATTTATAAATAAATGACTAAACCGACTGACATCAAGGTAAATAAATCCGTGAAATGCAGTTTCCTCAGATTGAACACATTGTTGTCTATTAAATCACTGTATCACCCTGAGAAAAATAAATTTCTTTCCTTACCCTTCCCTCTTTATGCTGACACATACAAAAACTTGAAAACTTGCATGTTTTAGTTCTTATAAATTTTATTGAATAGCAATTCACAACTAGATGCTACATCATAATGAATTAACTGCTCTCCATAATATTCCAGTGACCTATTCATTGAATATCTAATTTAGAACAATACATTCAATATTTCAGGGCTTCAATGTTAAAATAACATTTCTACTGAAATCATCTACGGTATATGGAACAACTGGTTCCACATTCAGATTATTTTATTAAAATTTTGACAACACTTGTTGTACTAGTATTTTTACTAAATTTGAACAGCTCCATACATCATACTCATATACATGTACAAGATTGCATAAATCTTCAGGCTCCATTTTCATAATATTACAAACAAAAGACAACACAAAACAACTAACAATAATGCAAAATAGATTTAACTATTTCAATCCAGAGCATAATGATACATCTATTACAGTTCATTTACGAGAGTCTTCCTATTTGGTGCTTTTCTTTAAACAAATAATTGATTTTTTCAGTGCCAATAAATGACTGAATGAATGAATTGAGATCAGAAGAAATTGTTTAGTCAATGGTAGGTATTGCTGTTTTCTTTAAATGGTATGGCAAATACAGACAGAGATAGGGGATTGTCAATTAGAACCTTTGCTTCATCCTGTGGAACTGGGTAATAATAAAGCAATCCCATTTGAATGGCCTTTCTCCTTTCAGCAACTGGCCTGAATGAAGAGGATCATTTAACAATAATATTTCTATAACGCTTTATGCTCCACAAAAATATTCTAAGGCACTGGAATTTTGATTTTCTAATTAGGTATTTCTTAGATTATGTCATTCAGACTCTGGGATTAAATACTATCTCAGAGCAATATTCCCTTGATTCCAATCAAAATTATGTAATTTAATCATAAAAAGGCACAGATGTACTCAAATGTGCAATTGGTCCACTAGAGATAAATTTAACAAATGTAACAAATAAATATAAACTGTGCTTACCAAGAGGATAAGAAGTCCATCTAATTACTCATGAGAAATTTGGGCAAGTAAACCACCCAGGAGAGATTATGAGGGCCAACAACAAATTACCACAACAAGTAACTCAATTTATGTCTGCATCTGCCATTAATGCTTGCCACAATCACTTGTCCCTTGAAATTGTACATAAAGCATGAAATAATTTTGACCATGACTTTAAGAAATAGCAATTTTGTGGAAACGTAAAACCATTGAGCAAAAAAAAGATAAAATTCAAAGAAAGCACCTTACAGTCATTGTAGGCCCATCTTGACAGCATATAGTGCACAACCATCAATACTCCGAACTGATTGAGATTATGTAGTTAAGCAAAATCAACAAGAAAAAAATAACTTCAGAATATTACTATAGTGAAGTTTATGGCCACTTTAGAAACACAAATGCCATTCACCTCTCACTTGCCTTCACTGTAGACAATCGATCCAACTGGCTCTGAATCCTTGCTTAAGGTCAGCATGTGCTTGCCAATATTGCACAAATCTGCCATAAATGCCAATGTATACTTAACCCAAAACCAAATATACAAATACACATATTTAGTGATGATTCGACCCATGCATTTTTGATCATTTGTGTATCAACCCACTACAGCTAACTTATGTTAGAAAAAAAAAAATCCATTAATTGTAGTTAGTGAACATGTCAATTGATTTAAGGTACTAGGTGATTTCTGTCAAATTAGTTTTCATACTGATGAAATGAAAAATGAATGATGAAATGTAATACAAAAGAAATAACAGTACAGGTCTTTGGTAAAACTACAAAATGGGCTTGAAGTCCCATTAATGTTGTAAGCAAAAGCCATTGGCATAGTTTTGTCATTTACTCACTAAGTGAATGTCATGTCCTATTGAATGAAGAACTAAAGCAAAAACCCACCCTGAAACAGAGTCCACGTTATTCATGACGTTGGACTTTTCTGATGAAACTGACAACGAATTTGAGATGCAATTTCCTCACAAATCCAGACTGACTTGTCCAGCATGTTAGTGATAACGTGAATTCTGTTCGAGGGTACATTTCCCCCTTAGATTACACATTTGGAGTTATTAGAACACCACTTTGGTTCATTTTTAGAATTTCACACTAGACATCATGAATTTAGTTGGCTTCACAGACAAAACAGACCAAAAGACCCTGTGATATTAGGAGTTAAGAAGGAACACTATTCAGATGCACCATGCACTGCAATCCAGTGGATGGGAGAAGAAATGCAACAAAAACACATTTGCCTTCAACCAATTGAAAAAGGAAAAAAAAGGAAAAAGTATTGGGACATTCTACAGCAGTACAGGTCAGTGACATCTTTCTAAGCGATTTACAAAAGTACCAAAATTTCACTCAAACAGATTTACAAAAGAATAATTCAATCAAAAAAGGTTGCGTCGCGTTTGATGCAGAAGACTGATTATTCCATAGTTTCTGAAATCTGAGCTGTGTACGCACAACATTCAAACATCTAAATGTATTACAAGAAACTACATTAATACCTTTTCCAGTAGCAGCAAGCTTGCAGAAGTGAAGTTAATAAGCCTTTAGTACACTAAAAATAAGTCAATACATATTCTGGCAGTGTGACAGTGCGAACTGTTTTTTTTTTTAAATGCTGGTTAACATATCGCATAATATAACACATGCAGTACCAGAAGTGTTGAGCCTGCCTTTTATGCCGTAGATAGATAAACACCAAGAAGCTAAATACCATAATCTTTCTTGAAGATATTTTTTTTCCTCTGAGTTGCTTAATTGCCATTTATGTGAATGTAAACAATGCATTTTCCCATATTTGTAAGTAGCAAAAGGTGTACCTGGAGATACGTGGTTTTCTTTTGAACTTAAAGCAAGAATTAAATGAAAAATCATTGTTGTTTTTAACACAGTAGAAGGTCATTTCAAATAGAGTAACCTAAGCACAATACACTGTCATAATTGAAAATGCAACTTACATGTCAACCACTGAATTCTTCATTCATTGTAGAATTATGTATTCCAATAAAACTAACTAAAATCACTGAACTGTTTAAAAAAAAAACAAGCCATTTTTGTTGTGATACAAATTCATATAGTGTGTCCCATGTTTGCATACTCCCAAATGTTGAATTGAAAAAACAGAATTTCAAAGACTGAAGCTGCACCAAAAGAGCACCACGGCCAAGGAATGGGTGGGTGGGGGTGTGGGGCATTTTTAAGGTTGAAGTCAGGACACAGGCACTGACAATATTTGTCTTCATACAATTATCATCCGCAGAAATACTTTAATGGGACTGGGCCAAAATACACTATGGCATACATATACACATACAGTATGTGAACGCTTCTGCAAACTTAAACTAGACACATTTTGCAGAAACTTGTGCACAAGCTGACTACTTGTGTTTGCGCTGACAATCCTACACATAGCTTTTCATCTAAGGCAAGGCACTTGAGAGTGAGAGGCCGATATGTTCTAGACAAGGTCAAGAGGCTAGATTCCTACAAAATTCACCATTTCAGGCTTTAGCAAATACAATACATGCTCCTCTAGCGGCTAGGCTATATAAATCTCTAAAAGACAAAACTAACTGATTGAATAACTGCCTTAACATTTAGCATGTTCCTTACTGATATTACAGCTGCTGGTTATGCCTAAAATGCATTTTAAATTTGCACTTATTTGATTGAAATTTTATAAATTTAACTATGAAAGTAGAAACTATTAAGTACTTTTCTATGAAAGCTAACTAAGATATAGAACCATACCATGATGTAACGATAGGAAACATGAAATATTCAAATTATGTTTCACAGTACACACAAAAGCTTTAGACATTAGCTTATATAGAAAAAATTTATAAATCTAAAAAAGAAAAAAAACAAAAAACTACAAAGCAGCTTAAAGCAAATTTCTATACAGCCTTTAACAAAGTCCCAGGTCAACAAAGTGCTTTCATTAGAAATCAGACTTCTTCAGAAAGTTGGTCATAATAATGATGTTTGACTGGTTGGTTAAAAATTTGAATCACGGCATCTTTGAAAATGTAATGGGACTTTACTTAAAGAGGAACACTACAATTCATTCGTTATTGCCATTTCCTCGGTTAGTTTGATCTGTACTATTAAAGTTTCACTACTGAGTTACAGGGACATTTCTGGTTGAGAACTAATAGTTAATTTGGATATGAGCATTTGGACAGGCAGGTTCTTCAGGGTCTACTGTTAACAGTGCAGCTCAAGTCACAGATCAGCTGCTTGGATGTTTGGTTTCTAGCATTGAAGGAGATTTGTTCACAAATACTGACTGGACATATGAATGACGTGAATTATTTAATTTAGTGGTATTCCCCTTTAAATAAAGAACAATCAGTTTTGAGTTGTGCCCATTTTATGTTTCACATCACCACCAGACTAGATTGTGTTGAATTTTGTAGTTGACTGACCATTTACTGGCCGCCATTTTCGAAAAATTACAGACGACTTTGTTGCAAATTGCCCTTGAGGTCCCAATCTGGAATGAGTATGGCGATGCCTGTGGTGCTAAACTTGTCAGTAATGGCTTTGTTTATATTTGTTAATTCATTTTGTGGTACTTTGTCTTTCCCCCTCCACAAGGAGGCCAAAGCACAGGGATACTCAATGAATCAAAGGATAATTTGTGTGACAACCTTTTTCCAATATCAAATTGACTGTGCAAATGCTACATTATTTCAGACAAAGTGTGTTAAATATATTTTAACTGTAAATATAGCAGCAAAATTTAACTATTTTGAGTTAACATGGGATATGAAAGTTACAGCTTTTTTCCCCATCTCACAATCTTTCACTCAAGATTCACACGGAAAAGTGCTTTTACACTGGATAGCAGCATCTATGATGTGCTAAACATTTCAGTGTCAAGCTGTTGATTTTGCCTTAAAGTATGTCCTGAGGCTGCTTTAAGTGTGGAGTAAAAAAAAAAAAAAATCTAAATGCTTTGAAACTTGGTACTCAGCGCAGCACCAAAGATGCACTGAAGACAGTTATTCAATCACTACCCCAGGAGATGCATTTAGCCACACTGATTCCAAAGTGTATCGTAGAGTGTTTCCAATCCACATACAGCACAATATGTGGGCAGAAATACAACCTCACATCACTTATTTCTCTTGTTGCACATTCAGCTGTTAACTTTCTTTTTCTTTTTGTTCTTTTAGCGATAAAAAAAACAAAAACAATCTGTAGTTGCCATAAAAAAACAATGGTTCATTTAACAGCAATGAAAAATGGAGGACCATATAATCATCAAGCTTGATAAAAACAAACAATCTCCCGAAAGCCTGCAAGATTATATCTAAAACACATGATTAAAATTTCCGCATTTACTGCAAGAGAAATTTGTCAGGCTGGCAATGCATATTTGCATTTTGTTGGGAGAAAGCTTGATTGAATTCTATGTGGTTAGTTGAGACACATTTGTAACACCAAGTGTAAATGGGGATAATTCATATCTGTATGAGTTTCATGTGCTGTAAATTGTCCGAAACAAAATATTTAAGATACAATTCACAATAGTCTGAGGATCAAAAGGGCATCGCAAGGTGATGTGATGTTAATTCTAAATGCATAGCTTTTCCACCAGAAAACTGAGGTGATTTTAGTCGAGCGCAGAACATTAAAATGGGCAAAAATTAAAATGACTGAATCCCTTTAACAATCAGATTCATAATAGTACTTTTTAAATCAGTCAAACATCATTTATTTAATTCTAAATGATTAATTATTAATCACCATATGAAACACAAATTGCTATTTTGAAAATGTAAGCATAATATGTATTAGTAGTTTTTTCAATGGCTAATTCTTTAAATAGTACCTTGAATAATTGTACATCACCACTTCAATATTTTTGTTCTACAGTAGGGACATTCTGTTTTACTAGGTGCACAGTTCTCACAAAGTACATAATGTTGGCAAGGCTGCAGAACAATGCAACGATCATGCTTTTGGCAAACTATACATTTCTTTGACTGACGCTGATATATTACCTGTTGGGGGGAGAAAAGAATGAATATCAGCTGCAACTTAGGAAAACACAGTTCATGCAGACTTTTCAAACAAGCATGCTTTATTACATAGCTTTGAGGGATAGCCTGATAATGTGGATGCTACAAATGAAATGCTGTATGTGATCTTGTCTTTCTTACCCCGTCTATAAGGTCTAGGTCATTACGCAGCTGACTCTGGATGGAGTGAAGCTTTGATAAAGGGAGCTGGTCCAGCTCTCCATAGTTGCGTAGAAGAGGCGTTCCAGGGGTGCGACAAAGCACATCAAAGTCCCCTTGGAGCTCTTTCAGCTTGCGCTCCGTCTCCTCCCATTTCTGTTCTGCAAGCTGCCGCTCTGCCTCGGCTGATTTAGCTTGTTCCTTTGCTTCAAGAGCATCTTTCTGGCAAGCTTCACAAGCCTGGAACAAAATGGAACGATGTAAAAGAGGAAACATGCAACCGTTCAAAATGAAAGCCATTATATTATACTGTGACATGTAATGCTGTGTGAGTTCTAGAGGGCACTGACTTGTTTGACCTGGTGCCAGGCCTCCTCCCACTGTTTGATCTTCCTCTTGGCCTCATCCAGCTCTCTAAAAAGGCGAGCCAGATCTACACTGTTGGTTGTGGAGGCTAGGCTGCTGAAAACTGGAGATGGACTGGGTGAAAAGCTGCCACTTACAAAGTCCCATATGCTGCTAGCTCCTCCATTTAAGCCTAGGTGATGATGTGAGAAGATCACACGACCAAGCACAAAGGCCAACAGTTAGTAGTGGCTCATGCAGAAATGGAAATTTTAATTTACAGCGATTAGAGATTTTGAGAAGTCTGTCTGCTGATTAACAAAAACTCATTCATTCATTGAGAAACAACCAGTCTTTCTCTATTTCTTAAGTCCATGCTATGACTAGCACATATGGATATCAATTAAATGCTTTTGATAAAGTTATGATGAGATATTATTGAGACTTACTGAGCAGATTTTTAAGTCAGATCTAATGAAATGCTTGATGCGATCAACTTACCCAGAGAGTTCTGGGAAGAGGAGGTAGGTGTTCCCAGGAGACCATGCTCTTGCTTGGCTAACATGGCTGGAGGCTGATTTGGCTGCGATACCATCCCTGACATCAGGGACTGGGAGAGGGACTGGGAGAGGGAGCTTAGAGGGGAGGTGGAGAGTGATGATGAGGAATTAAAAGAGGAGGACCGTGCGAGGGAGCCAGGAATGTTAACCGGGGCAGATCCAGCCAGCAACCTTTGACCTGCAAGGAGAAAGGAACTAGTGTTGTTGTTTTTTGAACCATGGTTAGACTATTTGTGAAAATGGCAAACAATTGATTGGAATTGTACAAACTATTTGTTCTTACTTGCCAATCCTACACTGTTGTCTTGCTCCTCTAACTCCTTATCAAGAGATGCAACATTTATGTCACTGAAGTTCAGGTCAAGAGCAGATCCTGAGTGGAAAAAATACATTTCACTGAGATGAGACTGACAGTAAAATACAGAATGGTGGATGACAGCACATCTAATTTATCTATTTCACTTTAGCTGTGACACTTACCTATAACAGACTCCACTGTATTGCTCCCTGGATAGAAAGGGGTAGCTTTTGCATTCATTGTTGATAAGGTGGTGGGTGATGAACTATCTGAGCCAATACTAGAGGCCAAGCTTGATGTTATACTGGAGGTAATGCTTGATGCCAAAGGGTTCACCACAGAGAATACAGTATTTTGTGCCTAAAAGGGAAGCACACAAACATAGTTTTACTAATGGCATTAATTACAGTGTAAGTTAACCAGAAGGAAACGTCAGGCCTCTTAGAGGCAAAATTAAAGGAAGTCAAGGCGCAGGACATAGCAGGTCAACTAGTAACATTATATAAACAATCTACGCCATCACACGCCGAATGTGCTGATGGCAAATCTTCCTCAGGACTTTCAGTCAAAAAGTAAATTTTAGACTTGTGTTCAGACAGTAATTGATGGTAACAGGTTTTGAGTATAATAATACTAAAACTATTAATAACAATACAGAAAAAGTTTAAATTCATATACATAGCATTAAAAGAAAGGACTAAATATCATCTATGTAGTAATACAGTAACCCATTTCAACACAAACCTGTTTGTCTTGGTCCATAAATTTGTGATCCATCTGTCCCTTATTCTTAATCTGAAAATTATTTTAAAAACACAAAAACAGTACATTTTAATGACTTGAAAAAAATAAATAAAAACATGTTTAGGAGCCTATATAATCTAAAGCCATTTTCACACCGCATGTAGCCATGGGCTAACAGCCTAATTAAACCTTTTACACCTGCACATTATCAACAGCGATATCTATGACTTTAGCCCAGCGCTAGTCCCCAACATGAGAGCGAGGTCTTTGCAGTGCTACCCATTGTACCCCAGTCCTGGGCAGAGGGTGGAAAGCAGCTAAATTAAACTTAGGGTGAGTCTTAGTCTAGAGCTAAGGATAGCACTGGGCTAAAGAGCAGTGTGAAAATCACCTTAGGTAGTCTGACCAAGATTGGGCCTATCAGAATGCACAAAAATTCAACCTTCACCAGGAACAGCATTTGAGAAACGCACATCAAATGAGAAGCATAATTGCGTTCTGAGGGAAAAAGTCAAACCACCCAGGTATAAAATACTCTATACTTGATCAAACCTTTAAAGAACCCACTTCAAATGCATTATCAAGTGCCTCCTCAGACATATCAATTTATCTATTTCACTATTTGTGAATTGTCTACTGAAATGTGTTAAGCAGCAAGGTAAAAACTGTATTAACACATGTAATAACCTAGAAACTGTGACCTGAAATCAGAAATCTTATGACATTTAAAATGAAATGGTTTAAATGTAAGAAAAATGACAAATGACAGAAATTAAACAATGACTCAAAATAAATAAGAATGATGCAATTAGTGTCAAGCCCTATGTTATCTAGGTGTAGTGGTCATCCTGAAACTGGAGAGAGCAGTCTGTGTACCTGATCCTCACGTT